>VCCN01003854.1:560647-605425 GCA_006491835.1 Architeuthis dux | reverse complement strand
ATTTACAGACTAAAGTGTTGTGTCTTAATATAGAGTACAGGAAAACCTCCAAAACCAAAATATAAAGAACTTTTTGAAGCTAAAATTCCGCTCACCATATTTTTGATTCCATAATTAAAATTTTGAACAATAAACCCAAACAAAAAGAATGTGAAAATCTTTTTTTTAAAAGCATTACTTTAAGATTGCAACACATACAACCACCCTTAGAATTTACCTTTACATATGTTAACATAAAATACATATATTTAAAGCAGGATTTCTCAAACCAAGATATGCGTGCCCCTAGGGCTAAGCAAGAGAAATTATGGAGGTATGCAAGGTTTGTAAAAACACTGATATTTTGAAGTAATCACAACCAATTAAAACAAATTTTGTGCAAGACTGTCAATTTAGGAGATACATGAGTGTGTCTCTCTGAAACTGTTCCTAGTATTGATTTACTTCAATCTTTATTATTATTGAATGAAGTATTGTAACACACCACCATATATTAAATTTGACTAGTTTTTACATTCATCCTAATTTTAGTTTTTTTATACAACTTATTAATACGAGCCACTGTTTCTATGGCAACAAAGGCTTACTCTTTATTTTCTGATTGCGCTGTTATTTGTTGCCATAGAAACAGTGGCCCGTATTAATAAGTTGTATAAAAAACAACTAAAATTAGGATGACAGTAAAAACTAGTTAAATTTAATATATATTGATTTACTTGTTGGAAAAAGCCAAGCTCATCCATCTCATTAAAAATGTAACATTAGATCAAATGACGTTATTAACAAATACTACATGTCTATTGTCTGTTCTATGGTATCCATAACTTTACACTAAATTCTTCATAAGGGGTACACCAACAGTCGGGCAGGATGAACAGGTACACTGGAAGAAAAAGTTTGAGAACCACTGATTTAGAGTGAATCAGAATGAACCATTTTGTTATTCTCTCTGGTCATTATGTACATTAAATTAAATAGAGCAGGTTTGGTATGTTTTGGTGCAGCTGTTTGGACACTGGTGTTTTGGAACAGCCGTTTAAATGCCAAACCTAATTTGGTGACAGATGTTTTGCCGCTAAGAACATTTTAACTCTAACACTTGCTTATGATTACCAAATAAACTAAATAAAGCTACATTAGTTTTTTTTTAGCGATTAACAGATTTAATGTTTTTATTTTTCAATGAAGTTACATTACAGTTTTGAAGCTTTTTAAAATTTCACCTTTGAATGATGATGAATCAATCAACATTTATTTTCCTGGCACCCAAAAGTCTGTTGCCAAATTAGTTCGCACCCAAACGGCCGTACCAAAATGCCAATGCTGAATCCTCCAATTCCAAATAAACATGGCTCATGAACATTTTCAAAAGATTTTGGATCACCACTGGGTTCCGCACATTTGTGTCCTTGTGCCAGATTAAGCTAAGCTTAGACAATGTCAGTAGCATTAACATCTTGAAACAAAATCTTTTCTAACAGTTAATGAGATATTCCAGAATCTTTGTGTATATACAAATCTAGGTGATTTCAACAGTAAGTTGGATTGAAATGATTTGTGTCTCCATGATGTTAAGCTTTAAAGGATTTTCAAATGGTAATGAATTGAGGTAAAAGAAAATAGATTTTTAAATGATATCAGCAGTTTGTTAAGTACGCAAAGCCATCTTGTTTTTTTGCTGTTTTTTTAACCTGTATGCTGCCACAAATGAGATAGTGTATTCAGTCCAATGCCATGGACTAGATAACTTATAGTGTGTTATTCTTTCGCAAGATGGCAACATCTTCTCATGCAAACAAAGGAAATTTGCATATTTACTCTGGTGATATGACAACTAGTGAATGAAGACTTTGTATTTTCATCAATTTTTTACGAGAAAAAAACGGAACAGGAGTTACGTTAAAAAATATACTTGGCAGCAAACAGGTTAAATCTTTCAACTTTTTTCTCTTTCCTGGAATTATTTTTGTTTTTTTTCCCCCTATTTCTTTGCTGATACTTATATTTGTTGACCATTTCCCATGATTTATATGCTTAGCAACATTAAGATTTTTAAAAAGGTCCATTAATATCATCATTTTTTTCTCTACCTCCTTTTTCTAAAGTGGTGTTGCAACTGTCTATAGTTTTGAGAAGGTTCATTAACATTCAAAGAGGTTTTCAGACGATTGAGCTTCTTGTTATTTATAACTTAAAATGTAGGATTTAGGTGTTTTTGATTCCTTTCTTTGTTAGGCTAGGATTTCTATAAGTTGCCCCTGTTGAGTAGCAGAAGCCACATCAAGTTGAATTCTGCACAGATTTATGGGTCGTGGCATATTCACCGACAACAAATTACCAACATTTATCGAGATGTAAAATTCATCTAGATACAATTCACCGACATACATATTTACTGAGATCTTTAAACTTACAAAAAGGTTAAGAATTAAAAAGAATTTACTTGAACGAAAATATATTACAGATTTAGCAATCGTTCGGCAGAGGGCCCAAGCCGTTTTCAACTAATTATATACTTCTCAAACATTTAACAAAAATGCGATACGTAATGAGAAGAAAAGTTAAAAACTTGTATGAGAATTATTTTTATTGTAAGAAATATTTATACCATTTTTGCTGTCAGTGAATTGTTGTCGGTGAATCTGCTGTGACTTAGCCAAGATGCTGCTTTCTTGATTTTTCTCACTTTCATATGAATATAATCAAAAACATCTGGATCCTATGTTATAAGCATTGCTGCTATTGAGAGAGAAATATACACCTGAAGAAGGCCATAGAATGGATCAGCCGAAACGTATTATGAACCTAAACAACAAGGAGTTCAATCATCCAAAAAACTCTTTGAAGGCGTGCATCTGTTTGGTTAACCATGATTTTTCTTTTTTCAGTTTGTGTGTTTATTTTTGCAAAAGGTTTATACTTCTTTTCATGTGTCTGCCAGGCGATATTTACGATTCAAGAAGAAGTATAAAAAATATATAATGACAACAACACAAAAATCAAGTTCCATGGTAAAAATGTACAAATGTTGAAAACTAAACACACATTAGATAAACGGCAAGAAAAAAAGAATGCAGCAAATACAATAGCATGGTTATTTGGTGTATTAATATAATTATAATTATTAATACTTTATGTATATACCTATCTATCTATGTATGAATGACTTGGCTCCATAAACAGAAATTGGGAAAGGGTTTTCCTCGTCTTTTCAGGTCCTAGGTCGACGGGGCCTGAAACATCTATGTATATATATATATATTTATATATACATACAAGATAGATAGATAGAGATATATAGATATTATGATTGATAAGGATAACATTGTTCAATGTAAGGGTAACATGGATCATTGAAAAGTTGTGTTATGGACTTTTTTTACTTCTAAAGGTTTTTTTTTATATATATATTTTTTACATTCTTTTTTTTGTTTGTTTCTTTCTTTTGGTCACATCAAAACCAAACATAAAAATTTCATCATTTGTTTGATGAATGTGCTGCCTTTAAAAGCAGAAATTAATAGTTTGTTTTTTTTAAAAATTGTTTTTGTTTTAATCTCAGCAATAAATTGATTCAACAGTAAAGAGATTTCTGTTTTTTGTTTGTTTTGTTTTTAAATTTTGCCCAGAGATTTTTTTTAATGAAGGGTACTTTTTTTTTTTTTAATATAAAGATTTTTTTTCTCACAGAATTTTGTAAAAAATTTAGGCATTATTTGGACCAAACCTTTTTTTTTTTCAAGATATGCATTTTGTAAATTCAACAACATTAACAGTTTTTACCCAGTTGTAGAAAACTTGTGAAACATTTTCAAAGGACTGGAAAAATTACATAAGGTAAAAAATTACTTATATTGTATAACCAAGAAATATTTCAAATGTACAAAACTAGTAAAAGAATAGTCAAATCAGCCCTAATTTGAAATTAATGACTTAAGGTAAGGGACAGGAAATTTATTGTCATAAATCATATCAATTCATTCTGTGTAGAAGAGATTTTACAAATATATTTACTAACTTGTAAGTGGACCTCTAGAGCAAACATTCTCAACAGGGGTCATATGGCCCCTTTGGAGGCCCTAAACACATTTGAAGAGGGCCATAGACTAAGATAATAAATGAATTTCTGTCTGCCTGTTACTGTTGTATGCCTATTTGACAGGGTGTCCTGGAATCTGAGAAGAGCTCTTAAGGGGGCCGTGGCCAAGAAAAGGTTGAGAATGGCTGCTCTAGAGAGAACAAAGTCAAATTTTACTGTGATGAAATTTGGCAGTGGGGAGGTGCAGAGAAAGAATCGCAGATAGCGAGGTAAATTCACAAATTTTCCCTTTGGAGGCAGTTTTTAGCTATAGTTTTTTCTTTTCGAAACACATTTCTGAATCATTCAGATTTTTGAGGTGATGAAAGTTTTTAAAAAAGGGTTTAGATGAAACATACACCTTAGGAAGGTCAGTGAACGCACTCACTGAAACATTATGATCAAAACAACAAAGATGAGGATACTATGAAATGAAATATTGACAATTATTAATCTCAGACAATAATTTTCTCATCCTGATTTGTTTTATTAGATGAAGCATTATTAATTTGTGACTAGTATTTTCTTTTTAGTTGCTTTTTATTGCAACTTACTCAAATAAAGAATAAGCTCTAGGTGTGGCTCAAACTTGAATCCCTTTTACCTTGGGAAGCTGCCTATGCGCAGCTCTACCGACTGAGCTACTAGAGCTCTTACAGCTAGCAGAAGATTAAATCTAATCCATGAACTCATCCTTCATCCTTCCCCAATCGTTTGGCACCAAATTTGTTATTGTTTTTATATACACTAGTTGTAGTAGTAATAATATTAACCTGATTTTTTTTCTAGTTCTTACTTTTAATGTTTTGTTATTATAATATTGCTAAAACCGCTTTTTTAAAAAAAAATCCAAAAGTGTTAATAGTCTTTTCTAGGTCAGAGAAAACAAATATTTCTAAAAAAAACAAAAATTTAGTAAAACATTTTTTGGCAAAGTAGGACAACTTAACCATCAAAAATGGATTGCATCATAAGGACTGATTTGACCGATCACTGCTAAAGAAGCTAACATTTATTTTACTTTCATACTAAGCTGGCATGGCAATGACTGTTTGAGTTTTAATAAAAAACGATTATTTTATTGTATTGTAAACCATTTTTATTAATTTGTGACACTGATACCAGTGGGAAATATGCAACTATTTCAGCCACTAGACAGACTATGCTATGATTAACTTCATTTACTATGCACAATCGGGAGGTTCGAATGTACATAACGGTTATTGGCATCCTTTGCACTAATGCTCTTGGGAAAGCTATGGATGAAAAGCAAAGGCCATCTTGCCGGTCCTAAGCATGTGTAAAGGAGGAGGGTTAGTTGTGGGGCTAGCAACTCCACCCCGTAAAAACATACTTGCAACTGAAACCACAGCAACATTACCTAGTGTGGTATGGTGTGGCTGCAGCCTATGCTCCATGAGGGGTGAGAGAAAAAAAGAAAAAAAAAACTATACACATTCATCTGTAAGTCTGTCCCAATCATTAAACACCAAAACAAAAAAAGGTATGCATTTTATAACTGTCAACTGAAACCCATTGAGAATAGGGGCAAAGTAATAGGGGATCATTATCTCCATTTATACATTTTCAAAGGTTGAGGCAGGAGAAGGTAAGCTCAGTGCCGGATTAACTATGTAGCATATGCTACAGGCCCTGCAATTTCAAGAGCCCTGGCCTAAATGCTTGCAAGCTATCCATTCTGATTCATGATTCTACACTTGTTCTTTTACTATAGTACTATACTGCCCTCAACTTTTATGAACAACTGGGTGTTTAAGGTTAGTGATTTTAGCCAATTATCCCCTTTAATTAAGGTTATTAACTTAACACAGTAATTAATGAGAGTGTGGTATCTATGTATAAATATGAAGTTATTTGAAACTGAAGTCATAGCTGCTGCACAAAAATCAGAATGAAAACAAAGTAATACTATTGCTGAAATGTCAGATATATTTGTTGTATTATCTGGTTGTATTAGCATATGAAAAAAATGAATTACTTTTCTGTGCAAGTAAAATATTTGTGTTCTAATTTTTATGTGTATTTCTTTTAGGGGCCCCATTATAACATTTGCTACACACCTCGTACAAGCTTAATTCGGCCCCAGTTGAGGCAGGAGAAGGTAAGCCGAACTGAAAGAGTATGGCTGGAAAACAAAATGGATTCCTAATCTTCTTAGTTATCGCAATCTTCTTTTTTCACTTTTTGATAACACAAAACTGCCATAATAATTTCCAAAAATATAATGTAGAAAAAAGTTTCAGTAAGAAATTTTTTTTGTTCTGTCTTTTTTGATAGATTTTTTTCCTAGAGTTCAGGGTGGGCATAAAGTCTGGACATGGAGGCAAATATTCATAACTTCATCTTGTATCTTCATTTAATCAGTAACAGAGAAACATAATATTAGTAATATTACCCACGTGTCCAGATTTTATGCCCACCCTGTAGAATTGATTTTGCATTTGAGACTCTTTTTCTTTTTTATTGGACAGTGAGTGTGGCTTCTTGACATTTGTTTGTTTTGTCTTTTTGTACAACCTCAAAAAACTGCTAATGCTGTTGCCAGTTATAAATAATGTGTATTCGTAAAAAAAGTATTCATTTTTTTTTTTAATTCTAAAACTATTTTGTTACCAACAGATTCTTGTTTCCGGTCCTAATTTCTACGGATCTTTTTTTTCTTATACAAATAAACTTTATTTCAATTTTTCTTTGCCCTACTTTTTTTTTTATATCTTGCATTTGTAAAAGGTGTCTCATAATATAATTGGCTTTTTTTGCAGATGGATGTTTTGCTCTGAGAGGAGCATGCAAACTACTCTTGATGGAATCTAATAGTATTGACAATGATGCTCATGGTCTTCATGGATTTTCCTGATGTTTTCAACATGAGTTGTACACATCACACAAGCTGTGCACAAACATATTTGCCTCTTTTTGCGGAGTTTGATGGCTGACTCATAGGTGAAGAAATGGATTACATGTGCCACATTCAGAACCATGCACAATTTGGAGAAGCTTGATTTTTTTTTTTTTTTTTTTTTTTTTTTTTTGAAAAGATGGATTGACAAGTAACTAGGAAATTCTTGTCTGAATTTTGTTAGCCGGGGTGTATTATTCATTGTTTATGATATGGTCGGACTATTTTCCTCGTCTATATGTTCAGGAAATTTACCTGACTTTAATCTCACTGAGAATCATGAAGCCATCATGAAGTGTGTTGAAAATTTCCTCTTGGACTTGCCCCAAAACAGCAGCATTTTAACAGCATTTGACGCAGGTGATTGATGAAGTTTTGGAGGTATTAAAAAGTGAACAACAAATGTTCAGAAACATCCTTGGCTTGTTTAAAACTACATTGGATTTCAGGTGGAAAATCAATTAAAAATATTGATAATATGCTGATTTTGTGTTGCTTGCCAAAAAAGTCATTTTTATTATGAGACACCCTTTTCATTTCCATCCTTCAAGTTGTTTCAAATTTTTATTGCAGGAATTACTTTAATCAAAGCTGCCACAGGTAGGTACTCATGGGGGGAAATTCCTCAAGGGTTTTACTACTTGAGCCAGACCCTGACCCTCCTCCTTTTGGATTCGGTGGCTTGTAGGTCACCTTCAAGTGGGTCCTTTTGTGGCGGTTCAGGGTATCGCTCCGGGCAAACTGCTTTGAGCAAATCTCGCAGTGGAAGGCCTTCTCTCCTGTGTGGGTCCTCTTGTGGAGCCGCAGGTAGTGCCTCTGTGCAAACGCCTTCAAGCACACCTCGCACTGGAATGGTTTCTCTCCTGTGTGTGTCCTGCGATGGAGCACAAGGGAGTTCCGCTGAGCGAACTCCTTGAAGCAAAAATCGCACTGGAACGGACGCTCACCTGTATGTGTTCGCTTGTGCAACTGGAGGTAGTGTCTGTGGGCGAATCTTTTGAGGCAAATTTCACACTGAAATGGTTTCTCACCGGTATGGGTTCTCTTGTGGATTTGCAACGTGTTTCTCTGGGCAAACTGTTTAAAACAGACCTCGCACTGAAAGGGCTTCTCTCCTGTATGGGATCGCCGATGCACTTGTAAGTAATGTCGCTGAGCAAACAGCTTCATGCATATGTCGCACTCGTACTTCCGCTTTGGTCCATGCGTCCTCTCATGCACTCGCAGCTTGCTACTCTGTGAAAAGGCTTTCATGCACACTACACACTGAAAGGGTTTCTCTCCAGTGTGGGTTCTCCGGTGAATTTGCAGTGTGGTCTTCCGTGCAAACTTCTGGATGCAGAGGTCACACTGGAAGGGCTTCTCACCAGTGTGCGTTCGCTTGTGGATGGTGAGGTAATACGCCTGGGTGAACTGCTTGAGGCAGATGTCACACTGGAACAGTTTTTCCCCAGTATGGATCCTCTTGTGGATCTGCAGGTGGTACTTCTGAACGAACTGCTTGCCGCACACTTCGCACTGGTTCGGCTGTTCACCTGTGTGGGTACGCCGATGGATTTGCAGATAGTAGCGTTGGGCGAATTGCTTAGGGCAGAGATCACATGGGTGCCGTTTCTTACCCATATGTCGCTTCATGTGGATTTGGAGTTTGATGCGCTGTGAAAACTTCTCCAGGCACACATCACACTGGTACGGTGTTTCGCCCGTGTGTGTGCGGCGGTGAATTTTCAGGGTGTCACGACGAGAGAACTTCTGAATGCAAAAATCACACTGGTATGGTTTTTCCCCTGTGTGCGAACGCTTGTGAATTGCCAGGTAGTAGCGTTGTGCAAACTGCTTGTGGCAGATGTCGCAATAGTATGTCTTACGCATCGGGATGTTGTGGAGATCCTCGAACCGGGGTATATCTGGGGATATCATTCCTTCACAGTTGTTATTGTTGTTGCTGCTGTTGTCGTTGTTCCGTTGTTGATAAGGCACCGGTTGTTGGTGCTGCTGCTGGATTTTCTGAGGGGGCTGATGAGGATGATGGTGAGGGTGAGGCTGCAGCTGTGGCATTATATCGTGTTTCTGCTCATTCCCAGGGGACACGTTTTGGTAATTAGCACCGGTGACACTACTACCACCACCTCCAACCCCACCACTAACGCTAAGGTTGCTACTGTTCCTAATAATCTTCTGACTGGGATTATATTTCTGCATGTTGTTGTTATTGACCATCATCGATTTGTTCGGAGTCATTGGCATTGGTCGGTAGTTACCCCCAACCCCGCTGCTGGTGTTGATCATGCCCTCCCTCCCCATATTTTTAGGTGGAGGGGGTTCACTTTTCTCAAAATGTCCTTTCCTGTGCCGCTGCATGACGTCCTTCCGTGAGAAATATTTATTACAAATATCACATGGAAAGGGTTTCTCTCCAGTGTGTTTACGTCGGTGCATGTGCATCAGGTATTCCTGAGCAAACTTCTTGCCACAGTAGTCACAGTAAAGCTGCCGCAGAGGCTGCTGCTTCTGTGGCTGAGGGTTGGGCAAGGGTTTGTTCGGGACATATTGCTGCTTCTGACCGACATCACTACTGTTGCTCTGGTACGACTTATCACTCCCAGACATGGCACCTGCCTTTATAATATTTTCCTTGGAGGCTGGCCTGCTGTCTACATTCGACTGGGTCCTTTCAGGTGTTGTCGACATATAGCAGGATTGAGGGTACTGATTTCCTGAGTACATATTGCCCGGAAACACATTCTGGCCACTCAGGTGTGGCATTCGGGGTGGAGACTCCATGCCAGGTGATGGCTGTGGAGAGAACTGGCTCCCACTGCCAGACATATTACTGTTGTTGCTATTTGGACGATCGATGTTCAAATTCACTCGTTCTTTTTCCATGCTGTGACGATGGTGGGATGACATTTTGTCAATATGCATTGACTTCTCGGGTACCTGTGTCATCCGTTGGGAGCTCTGGCAGCTCCCCTGGGGAAACTGCTTGCCGGGCATTGACGTGTTGTGGTGGGATGTTTTATCATTGCTACTGTTGCTGCTGCCCCCACCACCACTGCTTCCACCACTCCCATGATGATGGTGTGACATCCTCTGCTCGTGTGACATCCGCTGGTCATGAGAGTAATGTTTGCCCAAATTTCCACTCCCAGTACTGCTAGTGTTATGAATTGATTTCTCAGCCGCGTGTGACATTCTAGTCGTGTCTGGCATATGGAGGAAGTGCTTACCAGAGCTACTACTGTTTTGAATTGACTTTTCCCCGGCAAGTGACATCCTTTGTGATGAGGACGACGATGATGAACTATGTCTGTGATGAAGGTGTTTTCCCGAAATGTTGCTGTGGTCCACTTTGTCTGGCGCAGGAGACATCCGTGGCGTCTCCAGGCCACTATGGTCAGTTGAACTGTGTGGGAAGTGCTTACCAACTGATGAGATGGTATTGTGGATGGATTTGTCTGCAATGTGTGGCATCCTTTGTGTGTGCAATGAATGAGCGGGGTGATATGGCATGCCATACATGTCATAATGAAAGGGAACCCCCGCAGACCTTTCCATTGTGGTGGAACTTGTAACTTGTTTATGAAAACCAGGCTTGAGGGCTCTTCAAAGTTAAAGTAAAAATGAAGATTTACCGTCCTGCAAAGAAAATAAACAAATATATTAATGTACACAACATGCAACAGATTTATTGTCTAACTCCAGCATAAAGTCTGGAATTGACTTTGTTTCCCTACCGTAACAAGGAAAATCCTCACCAAAATTAGAGGTGCAAACCAATATGTAAAATTCACATACCCCTACCGTGATTTGAACACACAACCAACTGATTGCCCGGGTGGCAGTCCTATTGACTGAGCTAAATTGACAAGTCTTAGATATTCACAAAAATTTATCATACAGATACGCATTGGCTTATTTCAGTCTAATAAATAAATACATTTATATAAATAAATATATATTTTTATAATTTTTTTTATTTATCTTAATAAGAGTGAAAATTTGTTTGCGATCTCAAATATAATGCGGCCCCCCCCACTTTTTGTAGCTAAAAATCAGTAAGATATGTATATATGTTATCTTTTTTTTCCCACTCAGATATAATGCTACCCCCAATTTTGACCCTGATTTTTATATTAAATTTCTTGCATCATACACAAGTAAATACAGTACCTTCATTTTTTCTGTTGCTTTTTTTTATTGCAACTCTATTCAACGCTGTTTACTCACTGCCGTAGAATAGCAGACTGAGTAGAGTTGCAATACAAAAAGCAACAGAAAAATTAAGATCCAGGTTAATAGGAGTCAGATTTGCTACAAAAATGTAGGTTGATATCTAAATAATATCATATTGTAAAAATACCTTTTTTTTTTGTGGTTGTTGTAACATTCAACTTTAAACAAACTAGTTTCACAGACCATTGCTAGTGTAGTGAGTTTGATCCTCACTCGGTGTCTTACAATTGTGGCCCGGTGCCTAACTAAGCTAAACTTAGTAAATACATAGGACATCTACCATAGCTACTACTGTTTTTGATGGTTAGCAAACTAGTCTTACAAAGCATTGCTAGTGTAGTCATTTTGATCTTCACTAAGTGCCCCAATATAGTGGCCCTGTGCCAGACTAAGCTAAGCTTAGTAAACATCTACACAGGGCTCCTGTTTTAGAGTGATGATGTACAAACTAGTCTCACAGACTACTGTTAGTATAGTGAGTTTGATCCTCACTGAGTGCCCCAATATTTTGGCCCTGTGCCAGATTAAAGTACGTTTAGTAAATATCTACACAGGGCTCCTGTTTTAGAGTAATGATGTACAAACTAGTCTCACAGACTACTGTTGGTATAGTGAGTTTGATCCTCACTGGGTGCCCCAATATTGTGGCCCTGTGCCAAACTAAGGTAAACTTAGTAAACATCAAGAGATTTTCTAAGATTAAAAACTCACCTTCAAATGTTCTTTGATGTGTTTCTGTTCAAAGATCAGGAGAAAAATGAAAACAAATCAAGTGGCAGGCACTCCTTGACGGCACCCAGGATGACACCTCTCACCCTTCAATATAGTTGGGCTTTTCAGGAAAAACCCTACAATTTAAAAAAAAAAAAAACACTAATTAAAACTTAGTATTAAACTGCAAAATATAAATTTACATTCTTTATATTTCAAGTGGCAAAACAAACTATAATACAGGCTGAAACTCTTCAGACCACAGATAATGATAGACTACGGAATTTGATTTTTCTATATATTATTTGGACTAGATATTTTCTATAGTTTTGAGAAGGGTCATTAATATTCAACTGGTTCTTCGGACGATTGAACTCCTTCCTGTTGTTTGTGTTGTAATCCATTCTTTGGCCTTCTTCAGGTGTAAAATCTCTAGTGTGATGGGTTAAACGGAAGTTATGTTTAAAGGGGGTAGCAGATTTAAACCCAATGTGGCTTCCACTTCTCAACAGACCTAAACCCGACAAGACAAAGACACAGAAACACCCGGGCCCTGCGCTATAAGGGTTACCCCCTTTAAACATAACTTCTGTTTAACCCATCACACTCAGATTTTACACCTGAAGAAGGCCGAAGAATGGATCGGCCGAAACGTCATGTTTACAACACAGACAACAAGGAGTTCAATTAGAATCATTCGATTATTTGGACTAGTATTCTCATTCAGGTGTGGGTGGCCTTATGGTTGACAGCACGGAAAATGAAAACAGTGAACAGAATTCAAACTTCAGCTGAGATAGTTTGTGCTCACTTTGCATTAATGCCCTTGGGAGAAGCATAGATCTACTCCTCTCTCCAGCAATTGGAACTTGGCTTGCTGATTCCATTATCCATGCTGTTAACTTTGGCCACCCCCACTTTCCAATCACCAAATGTCATGTTATGCAGGTAAACAAGGGAAAGTGAGTGCGGATGATGCTGAGTAAGTATCTTTTAATATAAATCCACAATCCTTTCTTTTTTTTCATAATAGAAGGGTAGTCTTGGAGTAATTAATTTTACTGTACTAAGGCAGATAATTGTCCAATAAGAAGCTGCATCAATAATTTACCAGCCAATTAGATGTACCCACCACCCTTAAAATGACCAGATATGACACTGTATCCAATATGTTATACTACATGTCCGTAAATACGATCTTGTTTTTTGACAGTTTTGCCTCGATAAAAAGAAGTTACCTCCCCTGAACTGTTCATAGAAACGGATGAACCGCCTTGCCTTACCAATTTCTTAGATGAAGCATGGTCATTACTTTAAGAGACATCTTATAGATATGCAACAACATAATAATAATATGAAGTATGGAATCAGTACATCAAACCTTCAACTCTAATGCCTCGATTTGTTTTTTACTTCCCAACAATGACTACTAGATAAATGACAAATACATATTAATTAGTATTAATGTCTGAGTCTACACTGACATATACAATGTTTTCCACGCTCCAGCTGCAGGGTTAGTGTTTTTTTAGGGTTAGTGTTATCGTCGTCTGCTTCTTTGATTTGAAATTCGTCGTTGTCTGTTATAAGCTTGAGCGGCGGCTATTTTGAAACGGGAAAGGTCACAATTGCCAGCTGAGGTAGGCAGACCCTCCCCACTTGGAAGATTAGTGTAAAACAATGTTCCTACCCCTGTTTCCCTGCAATTGGCCTTGTGCCATACTAAGCTAAGCTTAGTAAATATTGAGTTATGGTGAAATATTCAAATACAGCTGACTTCAAGGGAAGCTTCATTCATTTTGTGGTTTTATATTTTTGAATGTTTGTCAGGCAAAATTATAAATTTTGAGAACAAACATAAATTTAGAAAAAGTTATCAGTCAAAACTGTTTAGACAACCAAGTGTTTAACAATCTTTAGGATGTAAAAATGTCAAATTAATAAGTCCTACTAGGGTATTGAATGCCTGGGTATTGAATGAAACATTGCTTGAGAAAGATGAATGTTAGGCACCTTTTAATGTCAGTTGTTAATATTAGATTTGCTTTTGAACTCTTCCAAAGAAAAGCAAAAAATTCAGTGTTGTAAATATTTATTGAGAATGCTATAAGCTTATCAAAATTGTTGGAATGAAAACAGTACTTGACAAAAGCATCAAACATATTTCAAGTCTACACATCAGAATATTAAAGTACCGGTAGTTTATGTTGAACCCATTATATAGAAAAATAAATAAAACCTAATAATGTGAACCTAACTTATGAAGCACAAACATCACTTTATGAGTGGGAGAACTGAAATAATTTTCTCAAAACATCCAAAAAAACACTCAGCAGAAACCGTCACATGATCAACGTCTTCTGGTAGCATGCTGTATTGGGGGTGTTCAATTAAAAAATTGGAAATAGGGGTGATCAATGAATAAGTTACTTCTCACCACCTTTTGTTGGGCAGTGATCACTAAAAAAAGTCTGAATTTTCAAAAAACAAGCATGAATGCTACTGGACACGAACTAGGAATCAATTTAGGATAAACTTACATGGCAAATTGAACCCCCCACTAAAAACCTATTTGGGAGGGGAGGGGGGGATTTTAAAAAAAAACAAAAAAGTTTTTCTAGACATAAATGTTCAAGATTTCAACCCTCTAGCTCCATTGGTACGGCCTGTATGTGTGATACATATATAGCCAGCCAGTCAGCCGGACAAACTTGAAAACTGAAGAAACCTAAGTTGCCAGTTTTTGTGACAGTTTTGGTTGATGGTTTCTAAAAAAAAGTAAAAACCAAACAATGGTCGGTAAAAGTACAAATCAAAATCTTGTGATAAACCCATTTTTAACCACCCATTTTTAACCCTACAATTAGATTCTACATGAAAAATTACTTTTAAAAGCCTGTTTTCGAGGATTAATTTAAATCTAAATGGCGATTTTTAAATGCTTCAAAATTTTATCCATACATTTGAGCGACTAATAAATGTACTACCCCTATGTATGTGTGTAGGTCCAAATAAATGGATTACGCTGATTCAGGATATATATGGTTTTACAGGTCTTTATAGTTTTTACGAAAATCCTGGTGACACACACAGACAACTTACATTTATATTAGAAATGTCTGTTTAATAATGACTTGTCATGGCATCACAAATGACCACTGAGTAAGAACAAAAGCTTTTGATTGATCTAAATTATCATTAATCCCTCCTACAAAATTGTAATTTGATACCCATTCACCCAACTGACTCATACCATAAGATTTCACTGTGCCCCTAAAAATATAATTCCAGAGGACCAGCTCCTCCAGGCTGCACCTCCCCATTGTACTAAGAGGGGTAGGGTCAGGGCATTCCCTGATGCCTGTGACATGCCATCATGTGCAGGTGAATAGATCTCCTTGCCATTACAGCTGTAGCTGTAGTAGTGCTATAATAGAAACAATATTGTCAATGGTGGGACAGTCTTGATGCTAAATGAACATAGTTTTAAAAATCTGTAGGCATTGGAAACACTCCAGTGATGTAGCTAAAGATAGCTAGATGTTTAGAGGTTCAGGGGCCCCTCCAACATTTAGTGAGATTTGATGAAAAAGGAAAATTTGCAATAAATAGACATGCACTATCACTTAATTATTATTTATGTAATTCATGTATGTACAAATATATCCTTGTTATTGTATAATGTTAGTAGAAAAATGGAATCAAGTTTACATCAGGCACCCTAAAAATTGTCGAATGACTGTAAACTCTAATAATCGCTATAAAAGCCAAAACCTAGTTTTACGAAGAATAGTTGAATTGAGAGGATGAATAATTAAATATAGTGAAACGATGAAAAATATTTACTGGCTGCATTTTTAATATATTTTATTCTGTTTTTTGTTTATGTAAATTGACCTCTATTTCAAATTTTGGAAGCTGCAGACGACAACATGCCTTTTTTTTTGCACGGCGCAGCTGTCATGCATTTTAATCTTGTTTATTTTTTTCCACTGAAATATATATGTACTGCATTGTCTACCATCCATTTTTTTAAATCAGGTGTCGCTTACAGGCTTGAAATGTTTTTTTCATTTTTGTTCATACCTATCATATATGCATTTATACACAATTGCATAATTTTAGACCCCGATATTTCATAGTTCAAATAACTCTTTCATAAAATCTCTAAACAACGCGATTGAATTCATTTAAATACACATACTGTCAAAATTTAATAAGAGCTGCAAATATGGCTACAAAAAAAAACTTAGAAAGTTTAATTTAATAAAAAACTTTACAGTGTTATTCAATTCAATTCATCATTATAGTCATTTTAATTTTTAGATTTTTTTTTTGTTTTAATATGAGACCAATAAAACAAATTACCAATTTAATTATTTAATTAAAATGCATTGTGTTGTTTGTCAATATTTGTTAATGTTATGGCATCCGCTGTCTTAATTGTTTGGATGATGGTGAGGGAAGGGCGGCTCCTATCACCAGGCGAACAATTTAGTGTCGATTGCATTTAATTTGTTTTTAATTCTATGGAAGGGGAAGTCAAAAGAGAGCGCAAACAAGCACTTGCGGAGGTAGCTCAAGGGTTACTGAGTAAACAAACAATTAATTAGATCAAACCAAAGGGGACCATAAATACGGAATACTAGAAAAGTTGTCAAAACCATAGTTACGTAAAATAAATAAATAAATAATGCAAGAAAAAATTAGTGGAAACGAAAAACAAAGTTACGTTGATTATTCAATTAGATTTTTTTTTAGAGAGTACCCACTCGTAGAGAGATAGAGAGGGAGGGGTCCGGTACATTAAACTCGAAAGTGTGTTTGGTACAATATAGGGAAGGTGGTCCCGATTGTAAAGTTTCGCACACTCGATGTTAAGAACGGCGCACACATAAACACAATTTAATTTAATCAAAGCAATAAAAATATAATTCATTCATTTTCATGAATTCTCTTATTTCTTTTTATTCGTGCGCCGTTTTAAACATCGGGTGTAAACCTTTATAATCGGGAACATTTCCCCCTACATTGTGCCGTGAGTTTGATTATCACTATGTTTCATAAATGGAGCCTTGTGCCAAACTTGAGCAATTCAAAACGATACCGTTGTTGTTACTGAGGGTATTAAATTAATAAATTGTTTTTAAAAGTGCAACGTACTTTTTTCCACTAACCTAGTTTTTGCATGTCGATACCTTCTTTAGCAGTACAAAAAAAAACTAGTTTGTGTAAACAAGAATGTCCTTTCTTTTGCTTCTTACGACTCTGTCCTGTTCAGGCTCAACACAATGGGTTTACTCAACTGTACATTCATCATCTAAAGAAAACGCAAACATCACAAAAATAAACAATATCACTCGGTTAAATTCTAAATGTAAACAATAACGTTAATCAAACACTAAAACAGCGGTTCCCAACCTGGGGTCAACAAAGGTATTACTGGGGGGGTCCGTGAGTTTGTTTAGTAGGCAGATCTTTCAAAAGCCTCGGGTCCGTGGGAAAATTCATTTAAATAAAAGGGGCCCTTGGTAATGAAAGGGTTGGGAACCAATGCACTAAAACAATATACTTTGAGATATATATGCGTGCGCGTTACTGGGTTAAATAAATTGAAATTCTAAATGTAAACATTACACAAGCACTGAAACAATTTATGTGTATGTGTGCGTATGTGTGTGCGTGATTAAGTAACAAAACAAAGCACTAGATTTCTTTTCTGCATTTCAATTAAATGTTACCTTTATATATCATTCTACGTTTGCTTTAGTAGTTGTATTGTTTTGGAAAAGGGAGAGAAGAGACGTCTATGTCATGATGTATCTACATGTTACACAGAACACACTACAGTGTAACACAATACTACACACTCGCACAGCAAAAACAAAACAATAAATAAAAATGAATCTCTATATTACCCGATAAAAATGATCACATTTGAAAATCCAACCTTTCATATTGTGAGAAATATGTCAAAATGTTCACACCCACCCTAAAATCCACGGAGCAACTACCCCCACCGCACTTTAATATACATATTACAATTATTGAATTCTTACATATACCTTAGACCTACCATTCACTTTTTACTTACTACTACTGCTACCACCAGCAAAAAGCTGTGAATGCATGTCCGTACATTTTTAGACTGCAGTGCATGTTTAATGGCATGTCCTAATAATACTCTGTTGCATCCTTTTTTAAGTTCATTTTTACTTACTTTTGTTCTATTTACCTTATATCTGAAAAAACAATGTTTGCAACATAGATTATTCAACCGCATATTTGCAGGTGTCTTTTTAAAAAATAATGCATGTCTTTATTGTCTTTTTTTTTCACCTTTTAAGTGATAAGTACTAGGACCAATGCATATGTCTTTTTCTTCTTCTTCTTTTAATTATATATACTTTTTAAAAAGAGTATACTTTTTTCAAAATAAGATAAATATAGCTTCTTTTTTTTTTAAATCCATTCTTTATTTGAACAACCCGATAAAGATCCTGACATTATTTATTTATTAAAAAAAGGAAAGTATTTAAATTATGCATATGCATAGAGACAGGGGGAAACTAAAAAAAAGGCATCTGGTCTTTACTTTGAGACTTATTTTGACATGTTGCTTTTATCTTAACTTTTTGACAATAACAAAAATTAAACTATAATCAATAATCTAAAACAAATAAGTAAATAGTTATATTAATGAAGAAAAAAAACTGGAAAAAAACATTACCGATGAGGGTGAATCTGTAATAATTGCATGTAATATGCACGTTATACCGAGACAGTGGGTCACACACACACACACATATGTAATATTATAAGTAAAGTAATATTTACTTTGCATTCATTTCAGATGCAAAGAGATAACGATATTATCAATTAAAATAAAATATAAAAGTAGGCCTATTATTTATATAAGTTTCTATAAACTGATCAAACCTTTTTTTTCACTTTCTCTTTTCTGATCATTCCACAGATCAATAAAATGGGTTCGATTTCCAAATATCGGAAACTTCTTTTTAAAAAACATCGTTTCAATTTGGGTTGTTTACATTTTAGTAATAGCGGTGGTATGTGTCCACTTTTGGTTTTGTTTAAAAAGAGAAGAAAAGAGCAAAGAAGAGCGACGATCCCGCCTTCTTTTCTTTTGAAAAAAAGGGGAAACCCTTCACCTTCTTCTTCTCTTATTCGCCCCAGCTAAAACTGTCTTTGAAAATGGCTAGATGTTTCATTTCCACCTAACTTTATAGCTAAAAACCTTATATACATACATATACTCATTTAAAGCCCACCTATCAAACAAAACAACTATATATTAAGACTCTAGAACAAATTATTAATGAATAATTGTACATTCACTTTTATTAAACTCACCATATTTAATTGGCTATCGTAGATTTTTATCGGCTAATTTGGAAAAGAAATCAGCCAGAATATAAGCCAAAAATTGGCTAATTTGGCAACCCTGCATCGCCCCAGCAGACACGCACACACATACATTCAACATCGCCTAGGCGAGATCTCATCGGAAATTTTTTTAATACGCGCCGGGGATTTCGGCAGAAAAATACGAAAAAAAGTTTAAAGCTTTAAATTCTTACCTTACTGACTTGTTTTATTTTCCCGACGATGATGAAAAAAATTTTTTTTTTTTTTTTAATAAAACAGACGTGATCAGGGCCCCAAAAGCGAGACTCACAGACAGACTGATAGACGGTGACTATGCAAAACATGTTCCTTACATATACAATAGGTCTCGTCAAATCTATACAACACATGAATAAATATATATAATATTATTATTATTAGATATATCTATTAGTAAAACATAAATAAATAAATAAAACAGTAATGCTTATCAAATCCAGAAACACTGAGCAATAGTTTTACAGATACAAATTTTGTATATACATGTATCAAGCATAGTTGCTTTTGAGTGTAAAGATGCAAAACCTGTTTTGTTTTAAAAAGCTTAACTGGACCATTTGTTGTGTTGTGTCAATATCATTGCTGTTTACCTCCCCCTTTATTTGTTTACACCTGAATCGCAGCTTTAATATCATCATCATCATCATCATCAAACACTATAAACACGACCTATTTTTGGTACAACTTAGCGAATGTGGTCCCGGTTGGATTTCAGCTGACGTCACGTAGACATCCGATCTGGCGAAATTTTATGAAGCTTGGCAAAACAATTTAACAATTTAATTTATTCAAAGCAGTTGAATTACAATTATGTATTTACTTGTTTTGCTTTCATGAATTTTCTTATTTCTTTTTATTTATGGGTCATTTTTAACATTGAGTGTGCCGTGCGCAAGTTTGAAATTTTCGCACTCAAAATTCCAATCGAGACCACCTTCGCTAAGTTGTCCCCTATTTTTTAAGTAAGAGAAGCTTATTTGTCATTTTTTTTTGTAATGCGTGACATAATGGCAATAGTAAATTTTCAATACAAAACTTCAAAACAGGCATGTCAATTATGCGTGAAGTGAAGTGTCATTTCTTCTCTTCATTAACGTAAAATACTAAATAAAAAAGTAGAGAGAAACATAAAAATCTTTTTTTTTTCGCGATTCATTCAAGAACACAAAAATAAAACGAAATCTCTTTAAATTAAAAAGTACGCTTGTGATCATTTTATTTTTATTTTAATTACCCTAAAATTAAAAAGATATTTTTCGTTACCAAAAAGGACCTGAGGGATTAACCTGTTGTCTGTACGGGCCTGTGCGGGCCTTTTTTCAGACTGAACGTGACTAACGGCAATATTACAAAATCAAAATTTTTTTATTTTGTCAAAATAGTGCGTGTACTTTTATTGAGATGGTATTGCATTGGAGGAGCGGGCTAGCCGACCACCACCAGTGCCACCAGTTAATGGCACCGAACGAAGAATAGACTCGACCGAGTTCAAACTCCAGCTGGGACAATTCGTGTTCACTTCGCCTTAATGCCCTTAGGAAAGGCGTGATGCCACTTCGGGTGCTTGTCGCCTCTAAGTCTAATTCACATATCGCAAACGAGTAAGTAGTAATGTGATATGTGGAGTCCAAGCATGGACGGCTGAAGCCGTAGCCAGCGTAACGGCACTACTTTTTTACTTAAATATTACATTACAACGAATTGAAGAAATATTACTAAAATACACTCCCCTAAAAACTCCATAAACTGAATTTCTAAATGACAAGTATCAAAAATGTATTATTAATGTATCTGTCTCAACAGAGTAGGCCTAGCAGCAGCCAAAGAACTCCCTAGAGTCGTTCTTTCAATACATATGGCAAAAGTGACCACCAGGAAAAGTACCCATCACGAATTTATCAAAGGAGGAAAAATGCTCATCAAAACATAATTTAATTAGGTAGGACAAGACTTTACCCGCCCCCCCACTCCGAATGATAATATCTATTTTAATGAATGTAATATATTATATTACCAAAGCAACCCTTTACTTATCGAATTAATTTTTCCTCATCCACTGTTTTCCTCCCTTTCTCTCTTTCTCTGCCTTGCTCTCTCATTTTCTCTTTCTCGCTTTACCTCAGTCCTTTCCTCTCTTTACCTCTACCTCTTCTCTCTCTTTTCATTTTACTTCTTTCTCATCCTCTCTGTCTTTCAACTTTTACTTTTATCTCCTCTCTTTTTCACCTTACCTTTCACTTTCTTCATCTCTTTATCTTTATCTCTTTCTCCTTTTGCCACTGTCTCTTCCCCTTTCTCTCTCTTCTCCTGTCTCTTTTCCCTCTTTCTTTCCCCCTTCCTTCTCACTATTCCTCTTAGCACTCTCTTTTTTCTCTCCCTCTCATATCTCATTAAAATAGTTATTTTCTTTTAGTGCTTGCAAAAAGAACTAAGCACTGAATTCTATTTGTTCAAATTCCAAGAGAATAATTATTCAGTTAAGATGCATTTTGTAATTTTGAGTTAAGGAAGGCTGAAGAATGTCTCGGCCAAAACATTTTGGTAACAACAAAAATAAATAGAAAGCACTCAGAGAGTGCATACCTCTGCCAACACCATTGCCAGGGGAAGTAATTGTGCATGGATCCGCTGCAAAATTTAATAACTTCTGGCCAGACATGAACTTTTAGTGATAGATATAACTACGACATTTGGGAGCTAATTGTACATAGATCTGCCCAAAAATAACCACTTCATCCAGAGCCTATTGTCCACACTTCTACAAAATTTCATTGAAATTCATTGAGAACTTTTGGAGATATTGTGTGGACAGTCATGAGCATATACATAAATGTAAAAAAAAAAACAGAACAATTTCTCTCAATCAAAAAAGAATTCCTGGATCCACCCCAAACATAGCCCATTGCCCACCCTCCCACAAAATTTCATTGAAATCCATTGTGTACTTTCAGAGTTATTGTGTGGACAGACAGATGGAAAGACAGATGCAACCAAATACATACCGGGATCTACTGTAAGATCGCATGCCCGATAGATCGCCCATGGGTGGTTATTTTAGGTGGGCGTTCATTTGAGGGTGAAAATTTGAAAGCATCTATGCTTTAATTCTTTTTAGTATAAAAAAATCAGACACCTTGAATACATATATAATAAATAAGACATCAAGTCCAAAATATCTGCCAATTCTTTGTATAAACAAAAAGTTGCTTCAAAGAAATTAATTCGCTCGATACTTGTGGTACAAGACGTAGTACATTCCACATGAATAAGTTCTAGTGTTTCCCAACAGAACATTGCCCAAGCCATCACACTGCCTTGTTGTTTTCCCACAGTGCATCCTGTTGCCATCGCTTCCCCAGGATAATGACACACTTACACTGCCATCCACCTTATTCAGGAGAAAGCAAGACTTATCAGACTAGGCAACCTTCTTCTATTGATACAAGGTCCATTTCTGATGCTCATGTGCCCATTGAAGATACTTTCAACGATGTATATTGGTTAGCATGGCTACTCTGACTGACCTGCAGCATGGCTTGAAAATAGAGAATAAGCTTTTGACGAGATTTGAATTGATATCCTTTATCCTTGGTAGCCTGTCCAACTCGAACAGCGCCTTATCAATTAGGCTACAAACGTTAATTGGCTGATGTCATTCAAATTTAGCCATATAGCAATATTCTCAAATGTTGAAATCTTGTCAGAAATTAATTCTTTATCTTCAATCGATGCTACTTACTTAACAGTCATAGAATGAATGTAAAAACAACCTGAGTGGGGGGTAAAAATCCACAATATAAGATGAAAGAAAAACAGGTCTGGTTAGTCACTCAAAAGAAACTGTTTACATGACCAACATCTTTTGGCAGCATGCTGTGTTGGGGGTGATCAATTGGAAAAGGGGGTTATCAATGAATAAAATACTTCTCTCGCCTTTTGTTGGGCAGTGATCCCCAAAAAGTCTGAATTTTCAAAAAACAAGCGTGAATGCTGCCAGACACAAACTAAGGGACCAATTTAGCATAAACTTACATTGCAAATTGAATTCGAAGTTGCTTCCCTTATATTGGAAAATCTGTTTATTGACACACCGAACACATAATCCTGACATACAAGATATAAAAAAAAAAATGGATGTGACGTGTCCAGTCCAATCCAGCATGTGCTCTAAGCAGTGATTCCACATTTTAGAACCAGGAACACCCAACGAAGACCGGAGGGTACACAGCCGAAACGTTATGAACATATAGACGAGAAAAATAGTCCGAGCATATCATACACAATGAAGAAACCTATGTTGACAGTTTTGGTTGACGGTTTCTAATTAGTCAAAAATTAGTAATAATGACAATACTTCATCTAAGACATTCGAATAACTTTTTAAAAAATACAGTTATTGAAAATGTCTACATCAGTGGTTCTCAGAGTCCCAGGTCACATTCCTCTCCCTACAATGCCAGGTTTTTCTCAATTCCTCCCCATTTTGAATTGTCAGCCAGAAATCTTTCGAAAATTTTTTAATTAATGATGTTTATAATATGGGTCATGTTAAAAAAAAATTAATTCAATCTGTAATACAATTAAATTTCTTTTGATTCCAGTTTAGGTTACCAAAAAAGTAAACAGACGTTACATTCTACAAATAGATGTTTGTCTAAAATGCAAAATCAAAGCGAGGCCAGCATCATAAACAGAAAACCAAACAGGTCTGGTTAGTCTCTCAATAGAGCCCATCACGTGACCAATGTCTTTTGGCAGCATGCCGTGTTGGGGGTGATCAATGAATAAATTACTTCTCTTGCCTTTTTTTGAGGGCTGATCACTAAAAAAGTCTGAATTTTAAAAACTACGGTCTGTCAGCCTCTCTACAGTCCAGATTTGGCTCCCTGCAACTTCTGATTTTTCCAAAAGAGATTCTAGACCGTGGATCAAATTATGTTATGAGGCAGCTGATGGCAATCTCGAAAGAGGAGTTTGCAGATTGTTTTGAAAAGTGAAGGGACACTAGGATAAGTGTGTGAGGTCCCAAGGGAAGTACTTTGGAGGAGGCTAAGGTACCATTGTCCTACGTAGGCTATTTTTTTGCTAATATTAAATGACTGAATATTTTCACAAGTGACCTTGTGTTTATGTATATATATATATATATATATATATATATATATATATATTAGTAAGGATACCCAGTTGGAAAAATAACTGAAAATATAACCAAACAGGAAAAATATGTCCTTTGATATATTTCTTCTCACACAACACAACCAAAGAAGAAAGAAAACAGACAATTATTTACACTAATTACACATGTGAAAGTAGCTGTAATGGAAGAAATATTCTGATGCACAAAAAAGAACAAATGATGTCATCCCTTTGTTTGACAGGAGACACTACATAAGTGCTTCTCCCATTGGGTGCCAGTATAAAAAGGCTGTCCGGGGATCCAACCCTAGAACAACCAATATAAAGTTGTCCATGTGAAGAGCATGGATAAGTCAGGTAAAGGCCAGCGATCATGAGAGATTGTCCTTGTGCCATGTTAAAATTTGATAATTTTATTCTGAAAACCTTTCTCAGGGTTTCACAACTTTTTACAAACAAAAAATCAATATTTTAGACTCCAAAGTTATTTCGTTTTTGCTTCCAAAAGTTATTTTAATCCAAAATTAACCTGTGCTGGCCTCCAATGAACTTGGGTGTCAGCAACACCTATCCTATCATGTGTTTTCTTCCCAGGTTAACATCACTTACTAAATTACCTCCAAGAATGTACTTGCTTGGCTGCAAAATGGACCCAAAAATATAATTTAATCTAAAACTGACCACTGGGACGATTCTGCCTGAAAGAATGGTCAAAATTTGCCACCTGCCCAATTGAATTTGATCTTATCAGCTCGACCATTAGTGAGTTCAAAAAAAGTTTGTATTTCATAACAAACTCAATATTATGCTATAAATTGCTTTAGTTGGCTAGAAATGACCAGAAAAGACCTCAGATGACTGCGAGTGACCTCCAGGATAAACCTCTCATTGCCCATAACTTTCGATATGTAAAGATGAACCTCTATGACAAATTACTGCATCCTAAGTGCAAAATAGTGGCCAACAACTTAGAAAAATGGCTAGAAATGACCAGAAATTACATATGTTTAACCCGAATAATCTCTGATGGCAAAATCACATTGCCGGATACTTTGGACAGGAACAAATTTACCGCTATGCCAAAGTTCTGTTTCATAGGTGCAAAATTGTGGTCAACAACTCAGAAAATTGGCTAAAAATGTCTACAAATGGCCTCAGGTGACCTACTGAGTCAAATTCACATTGTCTGTGACATTTGCCATGAAAAAACTTACCCCTATGCCAAATTTCAGTTCCATAGGAGCAAAGTATTCCCAAAAACTGAAAAAATTGAGTAGAAATGAACAGGAATGATGTCTAGTAACCTTGAATCACCTCCAAGGTCAACCTCACCTAGCCTTCGACATGACCCAAGTGCAAAAAATCAGTATGCTTGTACAAAATTGTGGCCCACAAGTTTGAAAATTGGCTAGAAATTACATCTTGTGATCTCAAGTGACCTCTGAGGTCAAAATCACAATGCATATGAGTTTCACCATGGAAAGATTTACCCTATGTTTAATTTCAGTTTCATCAGGTGCAAAATTGTGGCCAAAAAATCTGAAAATTGTTTTAAAATGAACAGACATGACCTCTGATGACCTCAGAGGTCAACATTACATAGATTGAGATATTCACCAAGAGAAGATGTACCTGTATGGTAAATTTCACTATCCTTGGTGCAAAATGGTGGCCAACAACTCTGAAAATTGGCTAGAAATGACCAGAAAAGACCTCTGATGACCTCGATTGACTTCCGAGATCAACCTCGCATAGCCTATGTGGAAAGTTGACCTCTTCTCAGTCTACATGCAGAATATTAGGTCGATAGGCCTTGTTGTTTTTGTGAAGAAGAGGCATGGACAAACAAACAAATAAACAGAGTGCTCAAATATTAATGTATATATATAAGGTGCATAAGGTATTTGAGGACATATCATTACCAAGCTATTGCTTCCTTCAAACTAATTTATAAGCCTTTATATTTTCAGATACATCATGGCAGATTACAATTTAACTCAAGAAATGAAAAGACACACTGTTATTGTTGCCACAGTGATGTAGAAATTGCAAACTATTTGAATGTTGCCAGATCATTTGTTCATAAAGTTCGGAAGGAGTTGGAAACCTCTGGTGGGGATGTTTCACCTGTAGCTAAGCAGAAAAGACATTCTCAACTTTCTAACACTACCAGGACACCAAGAGTTTATACAACAGGTCCAGAACATTATCGATGATAACCCCAGAAAGTCAATGAGGGCCATTTCCAGAGATCTCCAGCTGTCAGAGGGCTCTATCAGAACGAGGACATCTGATACAAGTTATATGTGATGAGGAGAGATCAGTTCATGTCTGCGAAGACACAGGAAAACTGGCTGATCTGCTCAAAGTGGTTATTCAACAAGGTCAAAAACCCTGAAGAACCTGACATGCTCTGGTTTTTCTCTGATGAAAAAAACTTTGACAAGAACCAAAAGGTGAACAGGAAAAATGACAGGTGGCTATGTGCATAACCCTGAGGCCCCAGGGCTATGCATACCAAGTTTCCAGCATCTGTTTCATGGGCTCGTGAGTAAAGATAGACATGTCATGCCACCCCACTTCTTTCCGCAGGGTCTTAGAGTTAATGCTGCTGGCTACATTGAGGTGCTTGAAACAGTTGTTAAGCCCTGGATTGAAGGAGTAGCCAATGGAAGGCCGTACGTGTTCCAGCAAGACTCGGCTCCATCTCACAAAGTTCAAGTGGCTGATCATTTTCATGATCATGTGACCTCCTATCTCACCAGATTTAAATCCTCTGGACTACTACGCATGGAGCGTTGTTAAGAGGGAGACCAATCAACAGCCCCACAATACCAAAGATTCAGTGAAGGCCGCCATTGTCAAGATAATGTCAGAAATGAATAAGGACCATTTGATTCAGGCATGCAATCACTTCCGGTCCTGCATTCAAGCTGATGCTGAAGGTGGTTATATAGAATAAACTTGTTAAATAGCTATTTAAGAACATGTATACAAATATAGTTGTTTTTTGTTCAGATGTTTGTTTTTCTAAAAAAATTAAATGTCCTCAAATACCCTGTATATATATAATTTTAGCTAATTTTAAGATTTGGGGGTTTACAACACAATGTTTTTAGGATTAAAAATGTATTTCCCTGATCTCCCAAACATTGTTGATATAACAAGCCTTGAACTAAATCCTAAAATATAACTATTTATATATTTCTCTCCCGTTTTATAGTATGTTTTATTATATATTATACACATTATTTATTAGTAGTTGTTATTTTTTAATAACAGAAATCAATAACTAACTCTCAAGAGCCAGCATCATTTTATTGTGTTCTTTAGATGAACAATTTATAAATCTGAAAAAAAAACACTAATCATATTTTACCGCTTATCCAAAGCAGTGTTTCCCAACTGGGACAATGTCACTCCCTTGTTGGCAAAATTAAATTTTTGGATGGTTAAACATTTTCTCATGAAAATAAACTTTTTCATAGTATGACAGAATTAGCTGAAATTAGTGAATACACGAAACCCCCTACCAACGTTTTTGATTAACGCACATAAAGTTTTTTAAACCAAAATTTGATTAGCGCAGTAATTAAAGGCTAATTCAAAATAATTTAGTTTGTTATAAAATAAATTTTCTATTGTACTCTGTTTTCTTCCAAAACGTTTTTTTACAGTAGGGACCTTTGTGACAGATAAATCACACCAAGATTTTCAAA
This sequence comes from Architeuthis dux, assembly GCA_006491835.1. Classification (NCBI taxonomy): domain Eukaryota; kingdom Metazoa; phylum Mollusca; class Cephalopoda; order Oegopsida; family Architeuthidae; genus Architeuthis; species Architeuthis dux. Next base: position 577,194 of record VCCN01003854.1, on the reverse strand, counting down.
CTCTACCAAAAATCACCTAATGATCGGATTTCAATAAAAATTTTCAGTACTTATTCATTTGTGAATGAATCTATTTATGAAGAGGGTATTTTTGTAATAAAACTTTGTGGGAATACTTTCAAGTTAATCATCTTTATTTAATTTCAGGAGATCTGCATAAAATATCATTTGAACACTACATTTAGATTTTTATGAAGATAAGCCCGCGGATAAATTAAATCAGTTGGAATTTTATTTGAAGCTTCAACCGGAGATGTGGAAAATGTGCTCTGAATTAGAAAATATAAAATGCAAAAAAACTAAAGTATTGTTTTGTCTGGAAAGTTTTTAGTTGCTTTGTTTTCTTAAAATATATTGTAGACTTTTGGGTTGTGCAAAAAAAATATCAGCTCAAAAGTTATTTTGGAAAAGATTTATTTTCAAAAATTAAATTGAATTAATTACATTAAATATATTATCTTTACTATTATGTATTAAAAAATTGTCTTAGAAATCATTTAAAAATTTTTTTTTATTAGAAGTCCAGGATTAATTACATTATTTCCCATAGTTTTTTTTTTAGTTCAATTAATGCGTTTTCAATTAGCGCAGCACTTTTTGAGGATGCATTAACTGCGTTAATCAGCAAGTTCCTGTGTCTCACAGAAAGTGATATTAAAAATTATTCTGAGTCCCTGCATTTCTATAATGAAATTATTTTCAAGGCATTTATAGAGTAGAATCATTTTCAATACATTTCTATAGTAAAATCATTTTTAATTTCATTTCTAGAATAAATGATCATACAGTCATGCGTTGTGTAACGTTCTGTGAAATATGACGTTATGCAATTTAGACATTGTGTGAACACCATATTATGTTTTTTACTTAGCAAAGCTATATAGGATACTTGTACAGTACGTTTATTCACTTATTTTTAATTAGGTAAAGTATATCTGGACGGACGTTAAGCAAAGCATGACTGTATATTATACATATAATATAGTAATATGGCTTATTTCAGCAACATCTACTGGTAAAGCCTTTGTGGTCAAACTGGTAATGATGTTGTCATGATGAGAAAAGCTCCCAAGAAGAGGATATGTGATTTTAAATCTTGGTGGAGGCTTGTTTTTTTATTTCTGATCCATGCAGCATATTTAACAGTCATATAATAACAATCTGAGAGTTGAAATAAAAAGAAACAGAAATAAGATGAAAGAAAGACAAGTCAAAAATAAATAATAATGACACTGCTTCATTCAAGAAATTTACAGACTATTACATCTAATACTACTAGCAAACAATGGTTTCTTTTATTGGCTTTTACAAGTATGCAGATTTTACATCACAGTATATGGACATATACCATGTGTTAATAGACTTGTACAGTACATAAAACAAAACACAACTCTTTCTACTTTTTTAAAAGTTTATTTATAGAAAGATACATCAATATTTTTTTAGGCTTTATATATTTAACTATCTTTAACTTTATATATTTAAGTATATACCTCAGAATTTGTGGTCAACCTATACATAAAAGCATGAGATAAATTAAAGAATATATATATATATTTGGTGTTCTTTTTTTTGGGGGGGGGGATGAATGTTAAGTCTGTACAGGGGTCCAACTATCACACTACATGATTATCTATGAACAGCAGTATTCTATAATATCATTGCAGTTACCGGTAAAAACCAAAGCGCCATCTATAGGTGAATGTAAGAAAAAATAAACAAGGAGCCAAAAACATATATTTTATCAATAATCATTCCAAATTCTAGTACATATGATCAGTTATTTTCGGGTGACTAAATTTGTTTACCATTTACTTTTTCTTTAAGCTTTAGACTAGCTGTTTACTTAGGTCAGACAACTTGTATTCCATGTCAAAACAATTCTAGATATTCAAATATTATCCTTTGTATATCACATTTCATTAGATTTTCTCTATTTTATAGCAACCAAGTTATGTTTTATAGCAGGGGTCCCCAACTTTTTTTGCATTGCGGATCGGTTCAATATTGACAATATTCTTGTGGACCGGCTGACGGGCTGCAAAGCATATAGGTGATAAGTCAACTATAAATCAATTATAAGTCACTTATAAATACACTCAATTTCGTTTCTAAAAGGGTTTATCTAACAAATTTAATATTAAGATCCACCTGAGCTCCTGAGGGGAAAAGCTCAAATTGATTTTCCAAAAGGTTTTGTTTATTGACTACTGAAATGCTTTTGTCTACTTAATTTCATTTTTACAGTTGGTTTGCCGCATAAGTCAAATATATTTCTTGGTTGGGGTGTGAGAGACATGACAGGGAATGAGGAAAGGTGCAGCTGACTTGTATCGTTTCATATCACCAAATCATATTGTTTCCTCGCGGCCCAGTAGCACATGCTTTGTGGACCAGTACCAGTCTGCGGCCCACTGGTTGGGCACCACTGTTTTATAGAGGCCCTTTGCAAGTTAAGCAATCTGAAGTACAGAATAGTTTACTCTTTATTAAGTACTCTCAATGCAAATCTACAGTAGAAATATATGCCTCAGGTAGATGTAGGGTACAATGGGTTAATTTTGATGCTCTAACAAGATCAGTTTGGATTTTCTTGCATTAGTTCACCATTTCCTTTTACCTGGGCTTCGGATGAGAATTACTTGAAAAAAAAGTTCACTTCGTACTCGTGCCCTTGGGAAAAGCATGAATCTATCTCTTCTCCTCCAGCTATGGGTAAAATAGCATGGAAGACTGGGCTCTCTAGCCTTAGGTTTAGGAAAAGGACAACTCTGAATTCAAAACCATGGAGAAGGCAATTGGAAATCACTCCACTATCCCTACCAAAAACAAGCAATGCACAGTTTACAGAAAGGATACTGCAGAGAGCCATGATTGCCCACAACTTTAGATAATCCCAAAAAGGTTACCCATCAAAAAAGGGATGCACTGTACACAGCTTAATTCTGATGAACAAACTAAGTTTGATTCCTTTTTGCAAGTTTAGTTTATCATTCTCTTTTTCCAGATTTTGAATTAACTATCCTGTAATTCAAGAATTCCTGATTTTATTGATTCAATACATGGAATATACAAATGGTTGCTAACCAAAGAAAAGAAAAAGAAAGGTCCAACCATCAGTGTTTCTTAATTTTGGTTACAAAATAAGAAATGACGCTTTGAGGTACTGATCTGGAGAAATTTCCTGAATTACAGAAAATAATGGAACTATATAAGTTGATATATGTTTTAGCACATATAAATATATATAAATGCAAATATATATATATATGTGTGTGTGTGTGCTTGCATGATCGCACATATATGAATGTATGTATTTATGCATATGTTTCTTGTTTTTTTGTAAATGATAATATATATGGTTCTATATACAATGCACTTTGTTGGTTTCTAAAATTTGTAGTCAGGAAAAAATGTTGTATGTACAAGGTTTTAAATGGTATTATGTTACTTTTATTTTCCTTAATAAATGCCAAGATGATTTTCTACTTTGTTGAATTCCAAGATTTCATTGACTTTAAGAATAAATTACAGGAAAAAAAAGATTAGTTATATGATATTATATCACATGGTATGATGTTTAACAGCTTCTAGCAGTTCAATTTATAATGGACTGGATTGCTGGAGAGTTCAACCTCAGCAAGAAAAAATAATCGAATGATGCACTCAACAGTTTTTATCCTGTTTTATTCTAGCAGAAAAAATGTGATTTGCTCACATATTTAAAGCTCATATTCAACAAAAATGATTTATTAATAATTTATACTCCGAAAAAAAGAAAATTGATGATTGGTACATAAATCATGTAATAATGTATCAGCAAGTGATGTGATTGGTTGATTTACTAATCAGCTTATATCAGCAGGAGAAATGATTGGTTGATATTTTCAACAACTCATATCAGCAGGTAATGTGAATGGTTGATATGTCTGGTAATTTGTATCAGCAGGAAACATGGTTGGCTAACATTTTAGGTCATAAAGTACAAATATGTGTAAATATATTTGTAACACATAACAAATTTCTGATAAGTCTAGGTAGATTCATTGTCAAAACAGAAAGAAGAAAATGAAATGTAAAAAGGTCCACAAGACAAAAACTGAAATACACAGGTTTCTGAGGGATCTGTCAGTCAACCCAATATGGCTGTCTATCATTTTTTCCTTCAATAATAGGAATCATTATTATAAAATTATATCATGAGTCTCTCTTAACAGGTTCTGAAAATCAGAGGGAGCTACATGCTCAACAAAGTAAAAGAGTAAAAAAAATCAGAATGGAAAAAAATTGATAAGCATAGAAACAATATAGCAGTCACTTATCTCGAATATGCTTTACCATTTTAGAATGATAAATCCATGGTTCATCGAACACTACACAGGAACAGAGTTATTGACAGGTGATATGAGTTAAAAGATGGAACAAGGAGGTCATTCAAAGAGTTTTTTCAGACAATTGAACTCATTCTTTTTGTTATTTTGGTTGTTCCTAGAACATTTCGGCCAATCCATTCTATGGCCTTCTCCAGGTGTACTATCGTTATGTAACGAGAGGGACTCTTTTTCTGGTAGTGCCAAATAAAAAACAGTAGCAAACAAATTTTTTTTCTTTGTTAGTGGCAACAGTTATAACGTAGGTTGCAAATGTTTTTAATTCCTTTCTTTGTTAAACAAAGAAATCCATACCGTGTCCCCATTGAGCAACGGAAGCCACACTGAGATAAAATCCACACTGGTGGATACATTTAGCTGTAAAATGTTATACATTTAGCTGTAAAATGGATCAGCTAATATGTTGTAGGAACAACAAAAAGAAGGAGTTCAATTGTCTGAAAAACTCTTTGAATGTTGATGACTCTTATCAAAATTATAGACAAGGAGGTCAATGATGAAGAAATAGATAGTGAGGGCATTGGTCATGTCAGGGAGAAAAGTCACAGTGAAATGGTGTAGCAAGCAATGTAGATGGTCATGGGGAAAAAAATTGATGGTCAGATATATGTACATCGAGAAATGTACATGTTTCGGAAGGTGTGCTGATTTTGTAGTCAGCATTTTCAAGTAACTTTCGATAGTGGAGCTTTATAGATTAATTTCACAATCATTTTTACATTATACAATTTCAAGTTATTCCAAACAGCTTTAAGAACTGTTTATTTCTACAGACCTCAGTTATATACTAAGAAAAAAGGTTTGAGGACACTTTAGTAGCTATTTCTATTTGATACTGTTTCAAGTTACTCTATATGGCAGGGTATTATACACACTTATAATACAGTACAGTCTCAAGTTACTCCAAAGAGTAACATTTAAACAGGCAATGTATAATCCAGTTTCTGTAGTGTTTTTCAAGTTTCTTCAGGCTAATAATATGTGTTTTACAATGTCTAGTTATTTAAGAAAGCAGTGGCACAATAGCTCCATAGTTTGATGGATGGATTTAAAAAAAGAATTTTTACAGACAATATGGCGCCGACATATTTATTACAGACAATATGGCACTGACATCTACATGGCACTAGACTTTAAACAATGTGAATTGTACCTTTACATACAAGTTCTTCACAACTAATTCACAAGCATGTCCAGATATGACTAAATACTATAGTCTCTTTTAACCATTTCTGTCTAACTGTTAATGATATTATTATTTCTTGTACAATCACGGAAATTAAGAAACATCGAGCCTGGTCAGTACCTAGATGGGTGACCGTCTGGGAATACCCCAATGGATTTGTGATCTGCAGTAGGTGAAAATAGCATCACATGATGATGTTAATGATATTCAGTTTGCAACAGAAAGTATCATTTTTGGAGTTCATAATTTCAAGTTGCTCCAGAAGTTTTAAATATAAGTAATCATATATAAAATAAGATCACACTTATAGTATCAGTAGCAGCCACCAGGGCCTCCCCTTCCTACCCTGTTATTAAACTACCTAAATAAAAGGGTAGGAAGGGAGAGGGGAGAAAAGAAAGTTAGTTTAATAAGAGGGGGGTACAAAGGAAGAAGGGCAGAAAGAAAGTTAGTTTAATAAAAGGGTAGGAAGAGAAATGGGAGAAAAGAAAGTTATGTAGTTTAATAAGAGGGTAGGAAAGGAGAGGGGCTGATGGTTACTGCTGATACTATAAGACACAGCTCTTCTTATATATATGATTTGTTATGATCACAAATGTTCGCCATTTAAGATGATAAGATTAACGTATTTTAAATTTGAATTTTGTTGTTTTTTGGCAGGCTAAAAAGCAGATGAAGGCTTGTTACTTCTCTGGGTCTCTAATAACAGCAAAAGAATGCAGCAGCATTAAAATTATCCACTTATATAAGGTGGGATTATATGATATACACCATAATGAAAATCCATACACCATATTCCTAGGCTGATATAGTTATATACCAAGATTTTATCACTGATAACAATGTTACGGCCAAATGATGTTGGACAAACCAGTTCTCATACGATAACCAAAGTTGAGCAACATCAAGCCTGGTCAGTACTTAGATGGGTGACTATCTGGGAATACCAGGTGCTGTAAGCAGCTGGGGATCATGTTGAGGACCTCCCATGCGGATACCATTAATCCTCCTAAGGAGGAGTCTGATATCTACACTACACTCTATAACATAAGCCAAAAGCCTCCCCTACCCTATCCTCTCTCTGAACCATCTGACTGGCCTGGTTGCCAGCGACAAAATTAATGAATGAATAACTGATACCTTCTAGCTTTCTGGACTTAGAGATCACAAGGTAATTCAGAAGAAAAACCTTTTTTCTCAAATAGAGGGCAATGGCATGATTATATACCATTATGCAAAATAAGAATATCTACAGATATATATATTTCAGATCAGATTCCAAGGGGTAGTCACAAAGATTTAATGCTGTGTTTCCCAAACCTTTTTGGCCGCAACCCTGAACACAGAATTTTTGGGAGCCTGGCATCCCTCAGGGCAGAAACATAATTTCAGTGTTTCTTCATTTAGTTTTATCCAATAAATTTAACTAAATTTAACTTTAATTTAATAATCAAGTTCCAATATGGACCATGAACTGGAATATGTCAAGTATTTTCATACATTTGTGGATGCGTTATTATTCACCACTATTTTCCTGTTCGAGAGTCTCAATGACACTTTATATTATAAAATTGTGATGTAAATATAGTATTTGTACTATTTTTTACTTTCAACATTTTAAAAAATTTTCTCATTTTTTATTTTTTATGTTTCATTTATTTTCTTCTTTTTTAAAAAAAAACATCCCATACTTAGCACTCAGCAGCATCCTTGCAACCCTCATTTGCGGGTTGATACAATGGGTTTGGGAACCACTGGTTTAATGGGTTGAGTATTAGTCATGCAAGTCAATGATAGTAAGTTCATTCTTCATTGGATGTCTGATGAATATGGCCTTGGGCTAAAGTAAGAGAAACCCAATAAATACATATATTCGAAATCAGAAATTGGTGCCAAGTGAAGCCTGTTATACCTTTCAGGTATACAGTCAAACTTTGGTTATCCGAATATCAATTATCTGAATTTCAGATTATCCGAACAAGATTTCAAGGTCCCATGAATATTTAATTAGCCAAACTATATGTAATATGACACTCGAGAATAATACTGGTGCTACCCTTCATAAGCACCTCATAGTCATCTTCAAACAAACTTAACGTCCTGAAATGTAAATCAAAGTTTTTCTACAAAAATAGTATAGAAAGACGAATCAGTGAACTTCCTATATATATGTACATAAATGTATTTTTTGTAATTACATCATGTTTCCTTGAATTTTCAGCTCCAAATTTTCGTTATTTGAATCCCACATAGAGTGATTTTATTTATAAATTATTAATATTTTAAGCATATCCAGAGTTTGCCAATTGAATGAAATCAAATGCTTTAAACATGCTATTTTACATAATTGTGTTCAGTATGGCTTCCTTTTTTATGATCGGATCAGTTATCCAGACAATCAATTATCCAAACAAAATACTCCTAGCCCATCTTGTTCGCATAATCGAGGTCTAACTGTATAACAGTAGCGCTTGTGTGTTTGTTTGTGTGTGTGTGTGCACATGTTTGTATGCTTGTAAGATGAGTTATCCAACATTATCTGAGATACATTCCAAACTCTCCAATGGAATGAAAATTGTCTAATGATAAAATTGGCTTTTCAGTTTTCATTTCAAAGAAAAAAATATTTCTTACTGTGTCCACCAATTTATGCACGTTTGTAAATAACAATGGCATTGAAACTGGCGTGTTCTTTGATGGTAAATATTTTACTGTAAAACTATCTCTGCAATGACCTTCTTCGAACTCTAAGCTGCATTTCCGTGTCAAATTTGGTAGCGTTAAGCCAAGGCCCATGAATAAATGACATTGAAAAGTGGCAAATGCAAAAGTCGGACTTTTGTTTTTCTTGATACACATTGTTTGTTAGACTAGGGTTGCTATATGTCCATATTTTCCCAGACAAGTTCTCCATTTAGGCCTCGAAATCTTTATCCAGGTGGAATTAAAATTCTTCAAAAGCACTGAATTTCAGTTTCCATCATTTTCTTCATGATAAAAAACATGAAACTGTAATTACAACAGAGAGAGAAAGAGAGACTGAGAGAGAGTGGAGGATGCCTGTATGGTGATGTCAATGTAGCAGTTTCAGAGCTAGCATGTAGTGTCATGTACTGCTTTTTCTTGTTCTTCAGCCATGTGCATTAACTATTTTTATATTGCTATTACAGCCATAAATGAAATGTTGAAGGTATACCATTTCTTTTCTAATGGCATTTTTAAATCGTAGCATTTGTTTTTCTTATCCTACATTTAAAGCATTTTGGCAATTTTCAACCATAATCAAGCCACTGTTTGTATATTATTTATGTGTGTTGACAAATGTGATCATGACCGGGAATGTCCTCTTTTTTGAATGACAGAGACCGAAAACGTCCTCTTTAAAAAAAATTAAAAAGACTTTAAAATATATAATAGTAACAAAATCTGACAATTTAAAAAAAGTCTATAATTTTCATTACAGTCTGTTGATATCCGTACCAATCACATATATATATATTTCTCAAAACTGTTGTTTGCATTCCTCATATATGCTATGATGATAAGATGAGGCGAATTCTATTTGTTTTGCTTAGACCCGCAAGAGACTCCACCTGGTACATTGGGCCAGCCAGATCCAATCAGTGGGGGCATGGGGTAGCCTCGGGACCAGAGGTAGTTGTTTTCCCAAATGTGAGGCATACCATGGAGGTAGGAAGAGTTCAAATGGGACGATGAAGATGAACCTGATGAAGATGAACCAGAGGAGGCGTTTGAGGGTTGGGGTCGGATCGGTGGCGCTTGTGAATCTCGATGTTCCTGTGGCACAAACGAATTATCTCGTTCATTGTTATTGTTGTTGTTATTGTTATTGTTGTTGTTGTTAGCTGTGTTATTGTTAGCTGTGCTATTGTTGCTGTTCTTCAGATTAGACGACTTTTGTGACGAAGGAGCAGTGTCTTTGTTCTGAACTGGCGTGTTATACGATGACTTGTCAGCTGCCATGTTGTTTGACCCAGTGCCAGAGATTGGAGGCAGTTTGGAGAAAAGCTCACAGTCGTCCCCATTGCTGTTGGCAGCGGGGCATTTGTGAGTGGTTAAGCTTGCTTTGTGCAGGAACGTTTCCCCACACATTTGGCAGCTGTACCGTCTCTCCTCTGCTGGATGGGACTCCATATGGGTCTTTAATTCACTTTGCTGAGAAAAGACCTCGCCACAAAACTCACAACTGATCTGCTTTGATGGTCCTGTACCATTGCCTGGTACAGTCACCATCCCATGACTCTTTTCATGAGTTCTTAAAAAGAACTGGTTGCAAAAGCCTTTTTTGCAAATACCACAGTAGTAGAGATCGCCGCTGTGTACACGTTGGTGGTCAATGAGACTGTTTCGTTGCGAGAAAGATTTCTCGCACAGGTTGCAATTATATGGTTTTTCACCAGTGTGGGTCCTCAGGTGGAGTTTCAGGTTTCCGCGTTGCGAGAAGTTCTTTTTGCAATAGCTGCACTGGAAGGGCCTCTCGCCAGTATGGGATCTCTCGTGGTTCTTGAGAAAAAACTCGTTGCAGAACGGCTTTTTGCAAAAGTTACAGTAGAACAGCTCTCCTGTGTGGAGTCTCTTGTGATCATTCAGATTATTCCTCTGCGAGAAACATTTACCACAGGTGTCACAGCCAAATGGCCGCTCACCAGTGTGTTTGCGTAAATGCTGTTTCAAGTTTCCGCGCTGAGCAAAAGTCTGGTTACAGAATTCGCACTGGAATGGTTTTTCACCAGTATGTACTCGCAGGTGATTCTTGAGAAAGAACTCGTTGGTGAACCCTTTCTTGCAGTAACTGCAATAAAAAAGATCACCAGTATGGATACGCTCATGGATTTTCAGGAAGAATTTGTTGCAAAATGGTTTCTTGCAATAATTACAGTAGTATAGCTCGCCCGTGTGTAGCCGTTTATGATCATTGAGGTTCGTCTTCTGTGCGAAGCTCTTCCCGCAAACTTCACACTGGAACGGTTTCTCCCCCGTATGAGTTCTGAGATGTGTCTTCAAGTTCCCCCGCTGCGAGAATGTCTGATTACAGAACAAACAGTGAAATGGTTTCTCTCCTGTGTGAGACCGAGTGTGGTTCTCCAAAAAGAATTGGTTCGGAAAGCCCTTTTTGCAGTAGGTACAGTAGAACAGATCGCCAGTGTGCACCTTCTCATGAATCTTCAGGAAGAACTGGTTGCAAAATCCTTTTTTGCAATACTGGCAATAAAAGAGGTCTCCTGTGTGTAGCCGTTTGTGATCGTTGAGGCAGTTTTTCTGCGAAAATGCCTTCCCACAGACATCGCAGACAAAGTTCTTCTCCCCTGTGTGCGTCCTCAGGTGGGTTTTCAGGTTGCCCCGCTGTGCGAACCTCTTGTCACAGAAGTCACACTGGAAGGGTTTTTCTCCTGTGTGTGACCGCTCATGGTTCTGGAGAAAGAACTGGTTGCAGAACGGCTTCTGGCAGAACTGGCAAAAGAACAGATCACCCGTGTGGATCCGCTTGTGATCGTTGAGGCTGTTCTTCTGCGAGAACGTCTTGCCGCAGATGTCGCAGGCAAACGGCTTGTCTCCCGAATGTATTCTGACATGCAGCTTCAGGTTTCCGCGGTGTGCGAAACTCTTGCTGCAGATGGTGCAACTGTACGCCTTCTGCTGTGAAACACCCATATTGTTGGTGGCATGGCTGTGAAGGCAGTAATGGTTTTTCAGGTCCACCAGCTGGAAAAACTCCTTATAACAAAAAGAGCAATTAAATGGCCTGACACCCATGTGAATGCGTTCGTGCGTACGAAGGATGAAGGAATTCGGAAATACTTTTTTGCAAAATGTGCATGTGAACTCCTTCTCTTGATTGATGTTATTGTTATTATTGTTGACCGAGGCTGTTGTAGTGGGCACGGTAGGGGTTGTGTTTAAAGGAGGAGCATCAACATTATCTTGGTGATTGTTATTGCCTACCATTGACACATTCTCCGTTGTGTTTGAAAAATGCTTGCGAGCAATGTCAGGATGTCGGAAATTCTTGCCACCCGTCGTGTGGCCAGGGGTATTAGTGGTTGTTGTGGAGTTTTTCTCGGGACCTTTCATGGGATTATTTTGATTCTGGTTTTGATACATTGGCTGGTCATACATATTTGAATGGTTACCCATATTAGGGTAGGTTGTTTGTACCGGATACATGGTTGGTAGTTTTTGTGCTCTTTTAACAAATAACTAAAAAAGTTATATATATATTTTGTTACCAGCAAGAGATCTGCATAAGTAGAATGGTTTACCGAAGACAAAATCTGAAACTGCAACTTCAATTGCCTGTCTCCAAAGCTCAAATTCCTCTCTTTTTTGTAAACTATTAATAACCAGTAGGGAAGCAGAGATGAAAATTAACTGGAACACACAGAGTTTAAATAGCAACAATTCTTTGTACTTTGAACTATTTTTTTGTAGTCCACATTATTAAAAGGTTTACAAGTATACTGTGTTGCTTTAATAAATACAATATTTTCTGTAATAATTCTATAAGCTTACAAGGTAGTTTTCAATTTGTTATAAGCTCAATGCTTTCAACAAAATTCTTTATCATCTCAGAGTCAACGGTACAAAACACACCTTTTTCATGTCAGCATCTTGAATTGTTCAGCAAAACATAATATAAATAATTTGATTCCAAGTTTTCATCACTCAAGATATGAGTAACACAGATTTTCTATCAGGTCACTAAAGCATTAAATTTCATTGTAGACAAATACATTTTCTTACAAGCTGTTAGCAACAAGAGGTCAGCTCAAGTAGAATAGTTTACCAAAGACAAATTCTCATTAGATAAAACCTTAATACATATATCAAGATTGAAAATTGTCAAGGAACTGAGTACACTTGAGTATTGAAGAGTATTGTTTACATAAAGAGTAATAATACAGTTTGCCTCCATAATAAAAAGATTTTGGTGACAGTTTCCTCTTTATTGTGGACTATTACCAACAGTTGGTTAAAACTAGTAATATTGTCTATTAAAGAATGAAACTTAACCCAGTAACTGCGAATGACGGATAGAAGTTTCAGTCATCACAGTTCTATGGCTAACTCTATAAAATGTCTGTTTTATTGTGATTGACAGCAACTCAGTTCTATCTGTGAGTTAGGGTTTTTATCTTGCAATGGATAACTTGTAATGGATAACTTGTAATGGATTATCTTGTAATGGATAACTATTACACTTGGCACCTTCTGCAGTTAATGGGATAAAGAATGAAAGTTAATGGTAACTCATGTTCCAAGACAACCGAGGGAGCATATGTGATAATCAAATTTGAGAATCAAAGAAGTTGCTTCTCAGTGATGCAAGCAGAAGATGTTTGGAAAGATATACTCTTACTTGCAAACAGTTGCCAAGCTTTGGAAGAATCATGTCATAGCATTGAAAATAGAAGCAGAACTCCCCAAGTATTGAATCAAACAAAGGGAGTGTCTAGATTAAACTTTGAGTGTGAGTAGAGGATCATGATAACCAATGCCCAGCATTGCTATGAAACTTGTGGATGAATTCATGATCACTGCAAATGGTCAAGAACAGGGAAATAGTAAGAACGGGTCAGGAATAAAAGTACTGCCTTCATTTTCATCCTGGGAAATCAGCTGGGATCGTGGATTAATAACCATTCTGGCAAAGGACACAAAATAGGAGTTAGGACACCTGGAAAAGACAAAAAGCAAAGACAAGATTTTATTATATTTAAAAAAACAAAAAGAAACACGAAAACATAGCATATATGCCAGACTATAATGGTATTTGGAGAACTACTACCCACTGCAACTCATCCAAGTCCCATAACTGTCCATATCGAGCTTTGGTAGATGCCTCCCTGGTCATGATACCAGCACAGTTTTTTTTTGTTTTTTTAATTAAATGTCCATCTTATATACCGGCATATAGAGTAATATTAGGGTGATGCAAAAGTTCCCAGCTTCTTTTTTAAGGGAAATCTTAGAAGTGACTTTGAAGTTTACTCAGCCCTTCATTGCTTATGCAACCAATCAACTGTAGTGCATTGTTTACAAGAATTAGGAAAATTTCAGAAGCTAGGAAAATGGGTTCCACGTGAACTTACAGAAACAAACATTGGTCAGCATTTAAACAGTTGCCTTTCTTTTCTTGCTCGATATAGAACAAATTCATTTTTTGACAAGATAGCCACTGGCAATGAAAAATGGATTTATTATGAGAATCTCAAATGATAATAATTGTGGCTAAATTTAGGAAAGCCTTCAAAATTGTTACTCCACAACACTGTCGTGAGCAATTGGTTCATTTGAATAATGCATTGGAATAGAAAGGATTTTTCTTGGAAGGAAACCAGTGATTTTGCTGCATGACAAGGTCCACAACTTAATGAAACTAGGATAGGAATTTTTTGGTATTGTACCCTTAGGGAGGACTGAACAATGATTTGACCAAAGCATTGTGGTAACACAAAAACTAGTGCCTGGAGATTCCAGCTGCAGGGCAGCACTTCTATATTGCCCTAAAAGGGGAAGGCTGTGGGTTGCCTTGACACCTTTGTGATAGAGGCAGCAGGGAATGGGAAATTTACATATGGGGCCCCACATAAAAACCTGATCCTGTGTCATATTTTCCCTCATGGGGAAGCAAAAGAGATACCAACAACAACAGGTTCAATTAGTCACTCAATAGAAACCGTCATGTGACCAATGTCTTTTGACAGCATGCTGTGTTGGGAGTGATCAATTAAAAAATTGGAAAAAAGTGTGATCAATGAATAAGTTACTTCTCTTGCCTTTTGTTGGGCTGTGATCTCTAAATAAAGTCTGAATTTTCAAAAAACAAGTGTGTACACATGCCGGATACAAACTAAAGAACCAATTTAACATAAACTTACATTGTAAATTGAACACCCAACTAAAAACTTATTTGGGAGGGGGAATTTTCAAAAAACAAAACAAAAAGATTTTTCTATAAATAATAAGTAAATGTTTTAATTTTCAGCCTTCTAGCTCCATTGGTGTGGCCTTTACATGCGATACATAGCAGACCAACTTAAAAACTGAAGAAACCTATGTTGATGTTGACAGTTTTATTTGATGGTTTCTAAAAACAAAAAGAATGGTCCAAACAATTATTGACTGATCTCAAAATTACAGAAAGTATTAGGTTGTTAGACATGAAGTGTCATTTATTTTTTTACATCCTAGAGAATAATACTAAAAGTGAAAGATTTACTAATATAATTGCATTTTTTATGCAGATTCAATGCAAATAGAGATATGATTCATTATTATTGGAGGTTTTTTAGCCTTTAACAGCAATAGTGTCTACCCAAGAAGTTGAATAAATTTTCAAGTATGATTTCAAATTATGACATAATGCTTCTAAAGCTGCTCATAACATCAACCAAACATTTTGAGTGAACACTACTACAATCCGAACTGTTAAATGCTGGTTCAATAGGCTTAGGTCTGGAAATATGGATACCAATAATAAATCTCGAGGGCGGCCCAAACCTGTTCTTAATGATGAAGAATTATTGATAGCAGCGATCAACAACCCACAAACAATGGTTCGAGCCCTTTTTGAAGACTTTTGGGCTTCAACAACAACCATATCATGTCATCCCAAGGGAATAGGAAAGGTTAAAAAGTTGGAAGAATGGGTCCCAAATGAACTGAATTAAATGCACCATAATAGTGCCACACTCAACACCTCTCAGCCCTGTCTAACCTTAAAGAATTGGGATATGAAGTCTTGTAGCATCTCCCATATTTGCCTGACATTTCTCTGACAGATTATCATTTGTTATCATTTCATATCCATAATAATTATAAGCCATAACTCATGCTTTTTCTGAATTTGTGACAATTAAACCTAAAGAGTTTTAGCGAGATGATATATTATCATCGTTGTGCATGTGATTATTTCTGATTTTGATGTTTTGTTGCTTTAGAATGAGCTTATTTAGGGGTGTTGCAAGTTGGAAATACCCAGGTCTTTGGTGTATCATTTTGCCTTCGGATATGAGCACAGCCTTGATGCATCATTGTTTCATGGACCATATAAATCCATGAAACGCTGATGCATCAAGGCTATGCTCATATCCGAATGCAAAATGATACACCAAAGACCTGGGTATTTCCAACTTGCAACACCCCTAAATAAGCTCATTCTAAAGCAACACAACATAAAAATCAGAAATAATAACATACACACACACGATATTGGATAAAATACAGGTTATATCACATGCATACACTGGACACATACACATACAAACAGTACACAGGCATACACACACAAACAGTACACACGCATATACACACACACTAGTATCCACATACAAACTTACAACCACCCACATACATATATAAGCATATACATACCCAGCTATATACACACACCAGAACTCCTCTGATTCAATAGAAGGAACACACACGCACAGGCACATACAGACACACAATAACTTCAGCTTTCATACCTCAGCATTCATACTTATCTGGACAGAACTTCCAGGAAAGATAAATCACAACTCAGCAAAACTTTGACCCTTTTTTCAACTGACTACGTTACTTTTTATGCATTCATAAAATGCATAAAACTTTGGGGTTTTACTGTAATGGTCCTATGTTTGGATGATCAGAAAAGTATTTAATGCTTTTAAACTCTGTTTGAATATTTTACACAAGGAAATGCATCAACTGAATATAATCCAGTGGAATTTTTATTTTACCACCCTTAATTCAGTTTCTACGGCCGGCCAAACATTTAGCAATTCCCCCTAAAACACCATTTCCCCTCATTTTGAAGGACCCATAACTCCTAAATCATAGAATATAGCTAAAATGAAGTCAGAAATGGCTTAGTTAGGTGAAAAATTACAGGGGTATCAAATTTCAGCTAGATATCCTTTTAAATGGCATAGTTATGAAGTGCCAAATTTGGCAAATCTTGCTTGCAG
>VCCN01003854.1:536777-560098 GCA_006491835.1 Architeuthis dux | reverse complement strand
TGGAAAATTGGGTTATTTCCTGGTGGAGTGATTTTGAGAGGTGTGAAATGTCCGGCAAGATACAGGAAAGGCTGGGTAATTTGACAGATGAACAAATTGATTAATCTATTCAAATTCCCCTAACTTTTGGGTAGCACATCGTATAATTGTGTGTGCGTGTGAATGTGTCTGTGTGTACGTGTGAGTGCGCTGTGCGCACCTACATTTATTTAATTAACCTTACATTTTCTCTCTCTAATCAATCAGATTTATCAAATCTATGTTTCATTTCATATCTAGCTAACATTTCACTGAAATTTTAGGCTGCCCATTTCCTCACCAATGCAATCCCTCCCTGACAAACAGTCCAGTTGGGGAAGACGCCCGGCGGACGATAATAAAAGAATGCTTACTTTTGCTTACCACACCACACCACACCACACCACCACTTGTAAATTTAATTTAAATTTAATGCATGCAGTGCAGCTTATTGCTAGTAAAGTACTTAGCAATAAAACTCTATTTGCAAGCTTTCCTAAAAAATTAACTATATATAACCTCAGCAACAGCAATAATAGTCTATATTTCACTAAATAAATAAATAGCATCTTTAAAAATCGATGCTAACAATCGGAGAGGCCCCGAAATCGGAAATACCTATGTAAAACCTATGTACGTACGTCATAGTGGGTCCTAATTTATTGAGTTAAGCAAAGCATCGCTACCTAATTATCTGTTATCTACATTCGCAAGTATGCATACTGTAATATACGAAAAAATGACTTTGTTGGAAAAAACGTCATTGAAAGCTAATAAAAGAGAACCATACAGCTGAGTATGTGCATGATGTTGTAATGTATTGTAAAACGAGGTAGATAAAATAAAGAGATCCCAATAGTAGCAGCAGTGGTAGTCGTTAACTAAGTAAGTAGTAATTTTATTTTCTGTATAACTCAAAAATCTTTACAAATAAAGAATTGTCATAATAATTATAACGGGACGGTTTGGAGAAAAGAAAAGTCCAAATTAACCCTCCAACTTTCGGGTTCCAGGTTTGAGTTTGAGCAATAGAACCAACAAAAGACGACGTCCTAACCGGATGAGCTACGACACTCGCACCTCCTGTGTGTAACGCGTTGAGATTTATTTGTTTGTATCATTTGAGGGTATTGCATATTTTGCAAGTACAAAAATTGAATTGGCAGGTTGTTGAGGAATCGGACTCGGAGGGAGTGTGAATGGTGTGTTTACAGATTGAAAGCCGGGGGTTTTCCCGTTGATTCAAACACGAGCCGGCTAGCGGGCTAGATACAAAAAAAAAGTACCGACGTCTTTACCGTACGAGCCGCGACTTTCATTATCACCCAATGATTACAGTACGCAGTAGTCGAGTGTGTACGTAATAAAAGAAAGTGCCATGAAGGATTGTAGCAGTCAGACTGTAAGTAAAAAGGGCCAATAATAGGAAAGAGAAGAAATGGACATAAAATATATATTAAGTGGGAAAAATCTTGCACTTTGCTATTTATTCTCTTAGGATTATTAAATAGATCAGAATTGATATTTAAACAAGATAGAATTTAAAATGAATGCCTTGTGCTATGGGAAGATGACCCAAACATTACGTTTATATTGCCTAGCTCGAACAAGCACCTGATCCCTACCCACCCAGGGGTCGTACACTACAAGAGAACAGTGGTGGGTGGGGGGAGGGGAGGTGAAGTCCGTCTTTTGGTCTGCTTGTTGTACCCTACGAATTTGAGTTTGTTTAGTAATTTATTTTTTTAAATAAATAAAAATAAACACATGAAAAACAAATAAAGTTACGAATAAAAGTACTTTCTACCTACAATATGTGTGCGCGTGTACATTGTGGGAGACAGAGAGAGAATAATCACAAGACAAGACAGACACAGTGAGGCATTTAAAAATACTTATTTCTATATTTAACAAAAATACTAGTATTATTTTTTGTCTTTTGCATTGTGGCACTATTTGTTTTTCTTTTAAAGAGAAAGATATTTAAATGTAAAAAAATTCAAAATAAATCAGGAAAAAAAAGCAATGAAAAGAAAAAAAGTTTTAAAAACATTAATTGCCAAATATTGGTAAATTAAAATTAAACTCCTGGCCTGGCCGGCCTGTGTATGCCATGATAAAAACTTATTAATAATAATAGTTCAAATTTCAGATTATTAAAACATTCTGAAATAAAACAAGTGTATTTATTTATTTATGAAATTATGCACACATACATGCACACACTCATACACACATACGTAATAAAGCACATAAAGTCATGTATCGTTTGTGTGTGAGAGAGAGGGAAAGTGTGTGCGTGTGTGTGTGTATGTGTGTATATATGTGTGTGTGTGCGTGCGTGTGTGTGTGTGTGTGTGTGTGTGCAAATAGAAATTTAGGTATATACAGACCTGGACATTAGTGAACAATATGAGCAGCTCAATAAAACATCAAGTTATGTTTTTAAAAAGTCCTTGGGGGAAAAAAACGAGGGTAGAAAAAAGTCCTCACTAGAGACATGTAAAGATGAAGAGTCGGTCTGTCTGGCACGGTAAGTAAAAAAGTAAGTATTGAAAATCGCAAGGCTTAAAAAGCCTAAGACCCAGCAGAGTCTGGGGGAAAAAAGAAGATAGGTGGTAGGTAGGTAAATAAAATGTTTTGCAGGGGTTTAGGACGATTCAGGGATCGTTTCGTTGTCCACGGAAGAAGAAAGAAGCTGAAAAACTCACTCTTTTTGCATACATACATCTATATCTATATTGTGTATGTAACTGTATGTAAAAATATATATGTTATGAACGGTACGTTCATACGTACATAAATACATTACATATGAGTCTCTGTATCTACATTATATATGTATAGTTAATAGTAGTACACATACATACGTGTATGTAGGTATAGGTATATGTATGGATATATTTATATAAATATGTATATTGGTATGTTATATATAGACATATATATATACACGTATGTGTGTGTGTGTGTATATATATATATTTGTATATATATGTGTATATATATTTGGGGAAGAAACCAGGGGAGATAAGGAGAATTAAGACACACAGACAGACCAACTAAAAAAGGTTTTTTCTTTTTGAATTCATTGTCGACATTTTCACAACGTAATGTCTTCTTTTTATATATAGTAAGCAAAGGTTTACTTAGCAAGTGCGCCAAATTGCTCTCTAGAGACAAGGCAAAGGGCACAAATATCAATTAATATAATGTAAACAAAAGGGGAGACAATGCTATGTGTAACACGTGAATAATAATAAAACTTAGTTTTTAGAAACAATTTTCACATCTTTTTTTGGCAACCGAAAGAGAGAGAAAACGACAACAGAGAAAAGATTTCTTCGTCTTAAAATATAACCTTCATATTGATTTAACTTAATTATAGAAACTAAAACAGGCCTAAAATCACACGTCGCTCAATTGTACGTTTTATGTTTATTCTTACACTTCACAATTTTTGGTCTTTAAAAAAAGCCATTTATTTACTTGTTTGTTTTTATTTATTAATTTTTAACTAAAATTGCAACACATCAAAGACAAAACTATGTATTTTATTTTATTTTATTTTGAGAAAAAAGTTCACAAAATGCAATGTAAGTTAAGAAAACTGAAAGACAATACGTCGAGATGTGGGAAACAGAATTTTTTCAAAAGTGTATGAAGGCCGGGATAGTGACACTCTGACAGTGACATATTTTCGCATCCCTCTCTAGCTTAGCCAATGCATATAGCCAATAATAGCCGTCCACCACACATATACGCGATTTTATGAGTGTGTATATAAACATATATACGTGTACGGTGTGTATACACATACACACGTATCTATATGTATGTCACTATACGTGTCCACTGTAATAATCAGTTCCCGCTTATTATCCTACGCAATATGTATGAACTCTGTGTGTGTGTGTGTTCGTGCGCAAACGCGTACGTATATTGGCATGTGGTGTGTGTGTGCAAAAATATTGTTATTTTAATAAATTATATTCCAAACAAACATCATTAGCACATAGTTAAAATATTGCATAATAAAAATGACATCGCATAAACAGGTAGGTGCGTAGCGTATGAAAAATTTATTATTAATTATTACACTTATTCATTACATCAGTCAGTCAATCTCATCTTTCCTTTCTTTTAAATAACTAAATACTTATTGACCTTTACTCAGATATATAAATATTTCGTATAAAGAAAAGAGTGTTTTTTTTAAATTCATTTTAGAAATTGCTTCTACAGGATAAATTAAAATTCATTTTTTAGTAGAGAACATTGACATGTTCTAATTTGACGCACGGGCACTTGTGCACTTCCGCCCGGTTTCGTTACGTAACGGAAGTTCTATTAACCACCGGTTAATCAAGTGCCATCATGTGTTAGCTTTTTTGTTGCTAAGCAACTACTTTAATTAAGACATTTTTGAAAATTTTCTTGTCATCCTTATTGGCTCTTTTCTATTATATAGCTACCTTTTTTTTCTCTCCAAATAATGCCTTATTTTTATGCATATTATTAAACTTCTGCAATATTTGTCTTAGGATTAAAATAACAGGCACTTTTTTTGAAAAATAGAAGCAAAATTTTGAAATTGTTCCAAAAAGAAAATTCACAATGGTAGTCAATTTATTTGCAACTCGCTGGACTCTTGGAAATTCCACAGGTGTTGTCAACTAAGATATCATTATTTCCGCATATATATTTCTGCAATTAAAATATATAATTTTGTTAAAGTAATTTAATACCTATGGAGTGTACAACATGCAGTGGCAATATGCAACTAATATTGATTACTTTTGCTATCTGTCTATATTCCTGTGGTCTACTACTACTATAACTTAATTTTTAAGTTTCAGATTTGTGAGGGAGGAGTAATAAATGAATGACAGTTATAGTGAAGGTTGAGCCCCTTTTGCTCCCATTCAAGTAAAAGCACTCTCTTCTATTCTTACCCTTGTTCATTACATTGCAAGTGTGTGTGGGGTGGGATACAGTTATAGTGGAGGTTGAGTCCATTTTGCTCCCATTCAAGCATATGCACCTTCTTCCATTCTTACCCTTGTTCATTACATTGCAAGTGTGTGTGGGGAGGGATACAGTTATAGTGGAGGTTGAGTCCATTTTGCTCCCATTCAAGCATAGGCACCTTCTTCCATTCTTACCCTTGTTCATTTCATTGCAAAGGTTGGTGGGGGGGGGGGAGAAGAGAAAGGATGAAAGATATGAGGAGAATAAATAATAATAAGAAAGCGTAACAGTTGTATTTACAAACAAGTAGAATAATAGTATGATTTTTTGCCCATCTGAAATTAACAGTTCTTTTTTATCATTTCAACCGAGAAATACAATTAATTTTATCTAGAAATAGATAAAACTTTGAAAACAGAAATTTGCAGTATGAAGCATGGTAAAAAAACTGTGGTTAGAATGAAAAAAAACAACTTTTTTGCTATATATATTTATATAGAAAATCTCGCAAATTTCCTACTGAACTCTTTTAGAAGAAGGCCCTGTCGGCTGGGGCCTAGAATGCGCCAACTGCATCCCCTGCGGAGGGGTAAGACGCCCCCCCCCCCAAACAGGGGTCACCTGTTCTTTCACGAAAGTCGCAAGACACTATTAACAAAACCAAAAAATTTTTTTAATTTAAACTGATTTTAAACTGATTTTGGCATTAAATGACCCATCAAGTGTTGATATGACGCTAAACAAATCAATCAATCAATCAATCTTTTAGAAGAGGAGAAAAATCAAATTACTTTGAATAAAAAAACTCAAAAATAATTGCCCCATTAGTAGATCATCAAGGTTTTCTTTGTCATTCATGGCATTTTTTGGGTGGTGCCCCCATCTCAAGTAATATGGACATGGTACCAGCAGCAGAGAGAATTTATATATTATATTATTTTTTTCTTCTCAATATCCAGGTTTTTTGTATGTTCAATGTTTACTAATGGAGACATTACTGTATACCTAATTACCCAAACCAAGCCTTACCATATACCTAGTTCCCAAAACCTATTTCCATCTCTCTCTCTCCCTTTCCCCTCTCTTTCTCTCTTTCCCACTATCTCTTTCTTTCTCTCCAGGGATGGAATTGGGGGGTATGTGGGGTACGGCATATACCTACTTCTCGATTTCCAGGTTTTTTGTATGTTCAGTGTCTACTAATGGAGACATTACTGTATACAGGTAAAGCTCCAATTTTGCACAAGATGTATTCCGAGAAAATGGACAAAGCTGCCAGATTGTCCAATCTGGGAACAATTACAGGTGAAGCTCCTACTTCATCCTCTCCTACTTTGGAATAAGATCGTCCAAAGTAGGGGCGAATGAAGTAGGAGCTTCACCTGTACCTAGTTCCCAAAACCAAGTCATACTATATACCTAGTTTCCAAAATGCATTTCTATCACTGATAATAATTAAGTTTTATGCTAAAACTTTTAGCATAGACATATTCCACATTATTAGCATACCCAGTAAAGATCAAAGTCACTATCATTGACTTGCAAGTTATGGCAACTTAATGTACACACCGTCATTCTCAAATATAAAATAGTGAAAATGACCGGATCAAGCCTATTACCCAACCGTCTCCAAATGGAGTCCACTAAAAAAATCTTTTGCAAAAATAAGAAATTGGTCACATGACCATACATAATATTTTCAGACCAATCAGAGATCCAGCTGAACATCTCCAGAAACACTTTGTTGGGATCACCTAAGGGTGGACAATAGGCTACAAAGGAAATTATTACATTTTTGGGCAGATCCATGCACAATTATCTCCCCTACGTACTAGTTATATGTCCACACCACATGATATCTGCAAAGGTTCTCTGTGATTTCAATGAAATTTTGTGGGAGTTTGGGCAAGGTGATAAGGAAGAGCTGGTTAAATTTTTGGGTAGATCCATAATATTTTTTTTAATTGAGAGATATTTTTCCATTTTTTTCTTTTCATACACTCATGACGGAGGGGAGGTAATTGTGCATGGATCCGCTCAAAAATGTAATCACTTCCATAGCCTATTGTCCACCCTTCTGCAAAATTTCATTGAGATTCATTGAGAACTTTTGGAGATATCATGTGGATAGACATGAACTTTTGGAGATATTATGTGATGTGGACATATAACTAACGATGGTGGGGAGGTAATTGTGTATGGATCTTCCCAAAAATGTAGTCTATTGTCCACCCTTCCAGAAAATCTGAATGAAATTCCTTTAAAACTTTTGGAGATATCATGTGGACAGATATCTCCAAAAGTTGTTGTGTCCACATGATATCTCAATGAATTTCAATTAGATTTTGTGGAAGAGTGGACAATAGACTATGGTGGAAGTGATTAAATTTTTGGGCGAATCCATGTACAATTACTTCCACTGACAATGGTGTTGGCTGAGGTATACGCTCTCTGGGTGCTTTTTAGGTCTACCTGCTTTTTTCCTGCTTCACATTTCTGCCTTTCTTCACGTTCAATAGACTGACAAACACAATTCTTGTTACAAAACATCACTATGTGTCTTACATACAGCTCACTTAATGACACCTTCCTTTTCAATGAAAGGACATTTATTACACTGAGAACTCGACTTCCCTATGAACAATGGCCAATGGACAATAATTTCCATGAACTATATTCACTGAAACAAGAATAAGACATTATTGCTTTGAAAGACTCTAAAACTATTGTCAAGAAGCACATAAACAAACTTTACTACCTTCTCACTCAACAAATTAACTTGCACAAAACACTTATAATCAAGCAACACATTTTTCAACTTATATAATTTGTACATAAAGAGATTTTATTTATTACTTTATCATCATTCTGCGTAATTCATTTCACTTGACCATTTGTTGTTTAGATGACCTTGCTAACTTATCTGCGGAAAATGGAATCCGCGAACAGAGTTCAAACTCCAGCTGCAACAGTTTGCATTCAGTTCGCACTAATTCCCTTGGGAAAGACATGAATCCAGCTATGAGTAAATTGATGACTTTTTAGTGATCACCGGCCACCACCACTGTTTAATTTACAAGGTATAAAGAAGCATATATAGGTGGCGGTGATTCATAATTTCCCTTGGAATGCTAGTTTTGTTTTGTTTTTGTTTTTTTGTTTTTTGCAATAAATACATTTACCAAAATATATATTTGTATAATTTATCCATAGTAAATAATCTCGTCATTTTGACGGGTACTAAGCATGTTAAAAATATATCCTCCTACAATATCTGTTTTATCGGGTTTGGACAATTTTCATCAGGTATCGCTGGAAGGAAAAATAAACAATTCAATTTAGTCACTCTGTCTTTAAATTGAGAAATTATGTTGATGACAACATATATCATCACATTTACATCTACAACCATTACGATGTGTATTGATCAAGCGATTGGCTATGAGTCGCAATTTCAGGGGAATTTACAATCGTCTATGTTTTCAAACAAACTTTAGGAAACTAAAGCATTAGGATGGTTAGAAATCGGATATTACACTTAACGAATAACAAACTTTAATCTTTAATATATAAAATTGTACTACAGATCTGCCACCAAAGTATTATAAATAAACATGTCAGAGGCCAGAGCCCAGAGCCCAGTCTAAAAGTGATTCATAGAAAGACAACTTTGGTAGTAAGTTGTGGTGCATGTACTGAATTGAAATGACAAATCACTCAAATAAAGAGTCTGTAAGAAATGCATGATTTCTATCGACAGAAAGGTTTGTCTTACCCTGTGCCCCACTTTTGCCTTACGTGCAATTCAGGACCATCAAGCACTTAATTTGTTGTGAAAATTTCTGCTAAATAAAGTGCTTGCTCTTTATTTACCAATTAAGACAAACTTGGAAGCAATATGCAATAGAAAGTTCAATATATTAAAACACTTTATGAATGAAGTTTTCTGGTACATTGACTACTATATAACGGTCATGCATTGCCAAATAAAGTTTCAAATATTATCAATAGTTACTTTAAAACAATTTGATTTTTTCCTATGACACAGCCACAGGAAGTCTGACGCAATGTTGCAAACTGCCTAAAGAATAAGGATTACCCGGAACTAGGATAGACAGAGCCACCCGACTCTGTGTAGTATTTTGCACATGTTTGATTGTTCTTTCTACCCGTACATACCTGCAGATCAGAGAGAGAGAGAAAGAGAGAGACCTAATCAGTGACTCACACCCAGGGCTGCCATACTTATAAAAGTATTACTGAAGCTATGTTATTACTATAAATTAAAAAAATTTAAATCATTACTTATTCTATTCTTCCTCCTCCTGTGACTCCTGTAAAATAATCGTAGTACAGTGTTGACATTCTCAACTGGTACCTTTTGACCATTCAACATTGTGACTTGCATTTGTCCATACTAAACTGTTTGCATTTTGACTGATACTTTTTGATCTGATGCCTTTTTACCTGGATTTGAATACACACAGGTTATATTTCGTCCATCATACAAGAAGCTAAACCTTTGCATAATTTAAACGCTTTCAAATTCAAGCTTTTAAGATTAACCTATAAAGATATTTTTATAAAAATTAGTATTTCAAATTAGAATGTTTACTTTAGAAATTTTTCATTTAATTTTTGAACATTTGGGCACTTATTAAGGAAAGGAGTCTCAATCTTTTAGGGTTGGTGTTACGTCACAATATAGGGAAAGTGGTCCCGGTTGTAAAGTTGCACAATCTCGCTCGTAAAAATGGAGAAAAAAAATGTTTTTGGCGCATTCAATCCATAAGACTCTTGGGTACCCAGTGATTTTTCAGTTTGGAAAAAAAGTTAATTGTTTATGGTTTTAGGACGGGGATTCTGTTTACAATGTAACTATAATGTGAAAGTGGGCAACTACTTTCCGCCATTTTTACGAAAGTACGGCTTGCCTGAATAATCTCCCTTTTGTTTTGAAAAATTGTGCAAACATAAAAATAAATTCTAAAACATTCAATTTTTTGGTATAATGTAGGCAATGTGGACCCGATTGTAAAGTTTCACCCCGCCCCGCTCTCTCGATGTTAAAAACGGCGCACAAATAAAAAGAAATAAGAGAATTATTGAAAGAAAAACAGAAGTAAATTATATTGTTATTGCTTTGAATAAATCTAGACTAAATTGTTTTCATTTGTGCGCCGTTTTAAACATCGAGTGAGCGAGATTGTGAAACTTTACAATCGGAACCACTTTCCCTACATTTGTGACCTAGCCCCAACCCTAAAACATTTAAAATTATTAAAAGGATTCAAATTTTAAGCCGTACGTACCTCCATAATGGAGAAAAGTGTGTGCCCAGGTTCACATTATAGTTACATTACTAAACAGAAACCCCTCCTAAAACCTTTTTTAATTAATTGTTTTCAAAACTGAAAAATTATCTGGTGCTCCAGATTCTTATGGATTGTATACACACAATAAATCACTTTCGAAAACATTTATTTTTCGATTTTTAAGATGCCAAAACGTGAGACCCCTTTCCTTATCAAGTGCCAATAAGTGTATCGATTCGCTTGACTATCTTTTGTTTTATCAACAAAATACTTCAAGCACTTAACAAACAAAATCGTAACTTTAAAAAAGTCCTATAACCTGAACATTTGAAAAGTCTCATTTGCCATAGTAAAAGTGATTTCTTTATCTTTACATTTTCTTTCTGGTCGTACCACAAAAATTCGTGTGAGTATCATTTTACTTATTTATTATTATTTGTTTTCGAAAAATCAGGTTTGTAATTTGAAAAACGACTTCTAATAATAAAAATAACAAAAACACCAGTTGCAAATTGTTTAAATCAGTGTATGGGGGATATTATAAAAACGGGGAATAGATTATATTACACCGGTTTCATTGTTCTCATGTTTAAAAATTACTTTTCCCCCCCTTTACAAGGTGGGTTCTTTCTGAATTTCCTTGGTCATTTACTTTTTCTTTCTCATTTTGACTTGAATAAGATATTTTAAAGTCTGTGGTAAGTATTGTGTTGACACTAACTTTGTTTATAACTATATTTTCAATATCAATTGTTTTGCAAAAGTAAGATTTTTTGTTTCTTTAACTATCTCCGGAAAAAAGTTCTTATAACTTTTGTTGCTCCTGGACATGACATGTGTATGTGTATTATTCTAAAATGTAGTGGGGGATTTTTTTTGTTTTTTTTTCTTTTTGACAATCTAATTATTATTTTAGATTTAAAAGATAAGATATATATCTAAAATTGTAAAAAGAAAACGAATTTTACACTTTTCTTAAATTTAAGTAGTTCAAGTCAATTTATTTATTTTATTTTTTCTATATTTTTTAACTTTTAGAGATAAAATAGCTACTTTTTTTTTTCATTTTAAAAATCTGATATTAGTTTATTAATATTTTATATTTTGTTTTATTTTTAACGACTTTTTATGCATTAAAAAAAAAACCAAACCATTGATCATTTTTTATGTCGTAAAAACTATTGAAATTACTGGAAAGAAAGACCAGTTTATTTTCTCTACTGAATTGTTTGCAGAATATGGTCACCTTAACCTTACGTAACTTCCTCTATTAATGACAGTAAAATTGCTTGTTGATGTTTGGTGAAATAATGATTGTCATAAAAAGAACCTAAATTAAATGAGAGAAAAGGCATATTTGGCTCTTCCTTGTGTTTGTGTTAATGTGCATCGGTTCGTTAAAGAAGACAGAAGAAATACTTTTCGATTTAAAAAAACAAAAACAATGTTGCTAATGCGGTGTAAAAACTTCAGAAGTTTTAAAAGTAAACAAAAAGAAGTTAAAACGATTTTTAATATTGAATTATATAATAAATGAATTAAATTATTCAGACGAAAAAGGTAGGTTTTAACGTGGATAAATTAATAATTGTAATCTTTTTTTATGATTTCTTTTTTAATTCACTATAATCGAGCAGAACATTTTAATTTACTACTGTTAATTATTTATTTACGGGTGTAAACAAAAACAATTTTGCAATAATTTGTGATCTCTGAGCTTCTGGTTCAGGCTCAATAATTCCCAGGATAACTTCTTGAATTCACAAGTAAAAACGAAATTTCTGATTTCAAATTTAATCACAAATCATTTGGCATTACAGTTTTTTTTGTTTGTTTTTATCCCAGTAAATTCGTGACTCTTGTTTTATTTGGAATACTAGCGAGTTTTGTGGGTTAGATAGATATTAGTACGTATCTGCCAGTGGTCGGTGTTCGTGCAAAACAAACACCGGATTTTAATGCTGATTTTCAAGGTAGCTGATTGTCATAACACGATCTCTCTACTCTTATTTTCCCACATTTTGCATTGTGCTGTACTAAGTTAGTAAATCACGATAACTAGCATTAGTACCCGTACAAAATGACGAGATTATTTTCGTATGGATAGCCACTTCTACCTAGGGTCAGAGGTAGTATATGTGCGCTCTGCCTAAGATTAAAGTGTTGCTCTCCGGCACTTCCACCTAGGATCAGAGTGTAATACCGTATAATGGGGGTAATTGAGTACGAGTTTTGGCAATTTTTCATGTTCTAAGGTTTACTAAAAGTTAAATTAATGTTGAAAAAATTTTCAGCAGGCTTTTACAAATTAATTAGTTTTTAACATGTATTATATAAAATATTCCATAATGTTGGTAGAAAGCTACTCTTTTGGGAGCTACTCAAAAATGTTCTGATTCAGAGCTCAGATTTTTTTTAAACATCATAAACTAAAAACCACTCGTAGGCCGCATACCTCTGTCAACGCTGCTGTTAATAACCTTAAACATCATTGAAATCACTTAGAGATAGATCAGAGACGGAGTAATTAACTGTTTAAATTTCAACTGTTGCATATGTACTTTGATTCATATATGTAATGAAAAGCCCTGGACCTATAACGACGACGTAGGGGAGGTAATTGTGCATGGATCCCCTCCAAAATGTAATCACTTCTTCCTTTGCCTATTGTCCAGACTTTTGGAAATATCTTGCGGACAGGAAAAAATCCATACAGACGCAATTACCCCATTCTACACTATGTGCACTCCTTGAAAAGTGTTACAAACACACACACACACACTCTCTCTCTATTTATATATGTGGACAATACACTGATTGATCCAATGATGAATGAAAGGAATTTATGTCCTGATGTAAAATATAGAAATTTTAACAAAATCAGTTTTGAGGATGATATAAATCAATCTAAACATTTCTGGTTTGTTTATTAAATATGGATTACCTACAAACGTTTTTCAGAGTTACTTTCATCCTTTGTTTTAAAATGAAGAATTATTTAATGATAATTTCTACTTTTGTCAGTCTGTTTTCTAAGAATTTTCATGCATCTGTTTGCATTTCTAACCAAAGAGTCTTGGACTAATTTCAACAAAATCTTTATACATGTACCAGCGAAATTGTAACTGTCTTGAAATATAAAAACCCATGTCACTTTTGTTTTGTTTGTTGGCTGGTTGGTTTCTGTCACACTAAAGCAAACAGAGGAAGGGGATAAAGCAAGGCTCTACTGTGTATTTACATCACAACTACTACCTCTGCTGCTGATGTCTTGGTAGTAGCACGGAAAACAATTTGGCTATAATTCCACTGTTTTTTTTCATGAATAAAATTGATGTTTTTCTCATTAAAAGAGAATTTTTTTACACATTTCTGTTGTCTTATGGTTTTAAAACTATTAAAGAACAGAAAATCAACAGAAAAATTTTTTTTTGCGGTATACGTTTTTGTTTGCAATAAATACCTTTTTCAGCACAATGACACCTAGCTACGTGTCAATGCCCCCCTGTAGTTCAAATGTGAGAAGTTAACAATGATTTCTTCCTGCAAGTCGCTTTCTTGTTCATCAACCTTGCAAATGAATGGATTCATAACCCAGGAATATTCATATCAATCTGATCTTCAAAGCACTTCTCAAAATCATTTTTCAGCGACTTCAGATATATACAGTATTCTTTGTTTTGAAAACAACAGCAAGGGAGATAATTTTAAATGTTTGTCCATAGAATAACAGTAACACTACAGGGTATTAAGCAAAATAATTCACTGCTTGCCAGTTACTTGTATAGAAAATATGGTTGACAAAGTTGGCATTTATTTCCTTCTTGTTTGTAAGCAGATACTACTAAACAACAACCATTTGTAAATCAGAATTATAGATGCCCCCTTAAGACCCTTAGTCACCTCAACACACCCTTGAAACGACCCCCTCTGCCCATGTTGAACTGATTTTAACTAAAAATATATATTTGTTAGATAATCCTATAATCTTTTTACGGGTATTGTGCAAGTAAACTCATAAGACAGAACTTAGACATAAAATCTGTATAATTTTGACTGTGTTTATCACTTTAAAAAGTTCCAAAACTACTGCCTAAGTACAAGACGCCAACAGAAATCCTAGAATAGTTTTAAAATGACACTGTTAAATGAAACTAATACTAGAAAAGTATAAAAATGAAGTTTTACATTTATTTAAAATGTTTATTTGGTTTTGATTAGAAACAACTTGATTGGATTTTCCTTTTAACGCATATTGCTGTATAATAAATCTACTTCTCTATTGAACATTTCCACTGCATGTTTTCATGAATTTTAATTTCTTTAAAGTGTACATCTAACTTCCAAAAATAGTCGTGGTTTTAATTGGTGCTTAACTGCCATTAGCATTAAAGCCACCTGTACATACGCTGTTATTAAAAAAATTTGAAATGAAGCTGTCTTGTGTAAGATGCTGTTTCCATAGCAACAAATACTATTTTCTAGCAAGTGAAAACGTTTGTGTGCAATATGCAATACATATGAAATTACAATAAACTATAAAAATGAAAAATATTGGAAATTATTTTCAATTTCAGTGTTCTAGATGTTATAAATATTAAAATTCTAAAACTTAAAAAAAATATTTTTAAAACCATAAAATTTTAAAATGAGTGTTTTTATGAATGTAGTTCTGTCGTGTGTATTGGTGTATGTCTTCTGATGTACATGTAACATGAAATTAGTAACAATTTTAACAGCTTATGGATAATGATTTTATTTCAGCTATTTTATAGTTTCAATTGTGTGTGATTTATTTATTTTTTTAGAAATATTTATTAGTAGTAATGTTATTGAATTTTATTATTAAAGAAAGTATTGTAAATTATTATTTTTTTACTATTTCTTTCATCTTAATTTCGGTTTTTATTGTAACTATTCAGACCGTCATTCTACATTTATTAGTAAACATCACAGATTAGAAATAAATAATAAACTCCTGCCATCTTTTTTGCTTATTTATTTCGGATCTGTGCTTTTTACTAACGGCTGTAGAATGACGCTCTGAATAGTTGCAATAAAAAGCAACTGAAATAAAGATGAAAGAAGTACTAGTCGAAAATTAATAATTTTTATTCCTTTCCAAATTTTGTTTGGAAAATTGAATCTCTTCTTCCCATCCTTGATGTTGTCAACACAACATTTTAGCCGATCCATTCTTCAGCCTTCATCAGGTGTATAATTCAAGAAAAGTGGCACACTTTTTTCTCACCAGAAAGTTAGTGCCTGACATAACTTTATGGAGAGAAGAAAGGTTTGCCTCTTTTCTCTAATTATACACCCGATGAAGAATGGATCGGCTAAAATGTTGTGTTGACAACTTCAAGGATGGTAAGAGATTTGATTGTCCAGAGAAAATTGGGAATGTTAATGACTCTTCTCAAAGTTATTGACAATTTATTCCTTTGAAATTAAGCTTTAAGAATAAAGTAAGAGAAGAAACTCACTAGTATAATGTTAATAGTAATTATTGTCTAAATTTGTATTGAATGTAATGTTTTTAATTTTTTACATTATTTCAAACAAACAAGAGCCTTTGAGTTATTTTATTAGCTTTACTTAGCTTAGTTTTGGTTTTGTAACAAGGCCACATTTTGGTCAGCCTGTGATAAAGCAACGATCTGTCAGACTTGTTTAACAATTACACCACAACTAGGTACCTTTGAGTTATTGTATTGATATACAGGGGTCACTTACCTAGTTTCCTGTCATTACTGTATATGTTGATGTATAATGCGACCCCCCCCCCCCGAATTTCCATTCAAAATGTAGTGTTTTAACTGTTTTCCGTTGACATTCTAAACCAGGGGTTCTCAATCTTTTTGAGTCATTCCCGACTTTTGTCAATAAGATTACTAGTATCCCCCACCACCACCACCATTTATTAAGTTTGCAACAAAGAATAATTTCAAATAATGTTATTTTAGGTATAATTAGACAGCTTCATACTAAGTAGTTTAATTGTACAGCTGCTGCTGTGTATTTGTTACTCAGAGAAAGCAAGCGAAAATAATTAGGAACACATTTGAAATTCCAATTATTACCAAAGAAATAAGAATTCTGTTATTGTAACTGATATACACATCAATTTGATCTCTGTTCTTGTTTTTCCTACTAGTTCTTCGATTTGTAGGTCTATTAATGAGAGCACATCTTAAATCATTCTCAATTGGTGCTTATTTCGTGCTTTCGACTTGATAGATAGATGTGCAGAAAACCCTATCTCTAGACTGGTCTTTCATTTTTACCTAATAGCCTTATCCCCCAGTTGGGAACCACTGCTCTAAACCATATGTTAAGTTTTGGATTTTATACTTAGTGTATAAGATGACCCCTTTCGGTATGATTTTTTTAATTTAACTTATACACTGACATATACAGTATTTCTATTTACTAACATTTGTCTTAATTTTAATTGATATTTTTTAATCTTATCATTTTTTTCTATTAACTTTCAGGTATTGCAATGAGTGGGTATTTTTCATCGTGCGGAACCAACTCCCAGAATTTTTTGCAACATTCAACATTTTTTTGGTCAATTTGTTCAAAAAGAAGAAAACATTAATAGTCCTTCTTTTCCCATTAAAAAAAGAATTAATACTGTAGATAAAATTTGAAAGAGAAACTGTATAAACAAGAGAAAAGAAATACATTATGGATAAGTTTTCAAATGAAACCACATCTTCTGTTCCGGGAAAAATTCAATTCCCTATGTTGCCACTAAGTAGCAACAGCGTTGGGAGTAGTAATCATATCCAAGCACATGGAATGCCTGAGATCGATGAGAAACCTTTCCATAACCAGATGGCATATATTAACCAATACGCTCAGAGCTATTACCTCCAGACACATGGCCTGCTCCACCCTAACGAGAAACTCTTCCATTCAGACATCTACGGAAAGCAGTTTGCCCCCCAGGGCTACTTTCCATTACAAGAGAGACCCACTGAACAGAAACAGATCACTGAGGAAGTTGTTGATAAGAAGCCAGATGTGGCCCTCCTGAACAAACCATTGCTTCAGAGTTTTCAAAAATCCTCTGGTGGAGTTGAGAAGGCATTCCAGTGCAACTTGTGCCCTAAACAATTTGCCCGGCGTAACACGCTGCAGCTGCACCAGCGATTGCACACTGGGGAGAAGCTGTTCCATTGCAACTTCTGCGGCAAACAGTTTGTCCATCGTGACAAACTACAGATCCACGAACGAATTCACACTGGAGAAAAACCGTTTCACTGTGAGTTCTGTCCGAAGCAGTTCTCCCGCAAGGACAAGCTGAAAATCCACCGAAGTTCACACACTGGCGAGAAGCCCTTCCATTGCACGTTTTGTCCGAAGCAGTTCGTGCAGAAGGACAAGCTACTGATTCATGAACGAACGCACACGGGAGAGAAACCCTTCCATTGCGAGATCTGCTCGAAGCAGTTTTCCCGCAGCGATCGTTTGCAAATTCATCGAAGGACTCATACAGGAGAAAAGCCCTTCCAGTGTGACCTTTGTCCTAAGCAGTTTGTGCAGCGTTGCTACTTGAAGATCCACCGTCGTATACATACAGGAGAGAAACCGTTCGAGTGCGAGGTGTGTTTGAAGCCATTTGCTCGAAAGGACAAGCTCCAAATCCACATGCGTAGCCATACTGGGCAGAAGCCGTTCCGCTGTGATCTCTGCCCCGAGCAGTTTATGCGTAAAGTTCAGGTTCAGGCTCACAAGAAACATGTGCACAATGCTGTTGAGCGGCCATTCGAGTGTGAGGTTTGTTTGCTGCAGTTTGAAGAGCTGGATGAGCTGCAGATACACAAGGCAACACACATGCAGAATGTGCCTGCAATACAGTGTGATATGTGCCCAAAGTTTTGCGCCACAATGGAGGACCTGGAAAGTCACAAGAGAACACATGGGCCTGTCCGCAACAATTTCCTGAAGCCAACCTCATGTAAAAATATCAAAGATTACACTCCAATGAGCCCACTTTTGTGGCAATCAATTCAACCTTCAAGCTAAGAAGTCATGCAATAGTCCATATTATAAAATAAGCATTTGGTACAATCCAAATATTAGTATGTTGGTTAGAGCATTGAACTGGAAGTTATGAGGTACAAGGTTCATTATCTGCTGGGTAAATCTTATTAAGTTTGATAGGTATTTTTTAAATTCTACCTTTTTTTTATTTAGCCATTTTATTGCGGTAATATTGTAATATTCAATAATAATACTGACTTTTAGGGATTTTCAATAATTTCATCAGCTTTTCATTGATACTAGACAACCCTGTAATGGGTCACCCTTTGAGAGAAAAGAAGTGCAATCTGATGTGACCAGAATCAACCCAGATTTTTATGCATTTGCAAATAAATAAGGGTGACTACTCTACATTTAGTATTTATTAGTTATCTCCCTTCAAAAATCAGTCATTATAATATAGATAGGGGTGAGCGTGAACACAGACCCTATGCTATTAAGTTGCAAATCAGACAGTTTTTTGCATTCTTTAAGTTAGAAGTTAGCGCATTTTAGAGGTACCTTAATTCAATACCTCTGGCTACAATACACTTTTATTGGCTACGTAGAGGGCACAAGCAGATAAACAGAATCAGACTTTTAGTATTATATAGATTCTGTGATAGTACTGACTTTTAGGAATTTTCATTATTTTCAATAATATCATGTACATGTAAAATAAGGCTTTTGAGAATATGGCAAATTCATCTTATGTTTGTTCATAATAATTGATTCAAGCTTAGAAATGTGTCATGGCTTAGTAAAGTGCTTCATATATTAGTTATGTAACCAGTAAATAACTGATGAAGATCAGAATTTACATCCGTGCAATGAGTATTTACATTATTATTATTACCTGCTTAAAGGCCACCTTTGGCAGTCTCCGAAATTGGAATCACTCCCGTCGTGAGTGATAGGGTGCAAGGAATTTTCCTTTATTTTTATCCTTCTAGGACACCTGTTGAAAAAGAGACCATCATGAACTCATTGAACTCACAGCTTTTGCTTGGGATTACCATATAAATTCGGACATATTTCAATGGAAGATCATTGAAGATCTTCATCATTATTTCATTTCTTACCTCCCGTTCTTCATCTTATATTTCTCATTGTTGACTTTAAGATTTTTAATTAAAGATTACTTGGAAATTGGTAGCCTGTTTAGACTGAAATTTGCTCCATTCTCCAAGTTAGAGCATTTTAACAGTATTGCGCTAACAAAAACTGCACTATGATGTGGCGTTTATGCTGTGTTACGGTCACAAACAACATGCAGAAAGCGGATAATTATAATATAGATTACATTATGATTATTATTATTATTATTATGAATAGTGGCTCTTACATTATGATTATGAATAGTGGCTCTTACATTATTATTATTATTATTAGTGGCTCTTACATTATTATTATTATTATTAATAGTGGCTTTTACATTATTATTATTATCATTATTAATAGTGGCTCTTACATTATGATTATTATTATTATGAATAGTGGCTCTTACATTACTCAATTGAATGGGAGTAATAAATAGTGGTCTTTACATTCAAATTCTGAGAATCATTTTCCTTTAAAAATAAGAAAAATTAATACTTTATGAAATATTATTTCTAATGTTAAAAACGATTTCATTTCTTTTTGGCCTATGCATTTATTTGATCTGCAATGTTTATATGCTTTAAGTTAAAAAAAGACTTTATAACTACCCAAATATACTTAATATTTAGCTGAACCTCAGGTATCTCGACAACCAGTCCATTGCTCTTTACCAAAACCACAAATAAGTATAATGTAAAGACTGGATCATTTTTTTTTTTTTTAAATCCAGTATTTAAAAAAGATTTCCCTCCCAATATGTTCAGATCAGTAATTCAAAGTATTATACAATACCATCTGCAAATTCAAAAAATATCTTTTACACTACAATTAATTAGCTCATTCTTTGAAATACTAACATCATTATTCATATTCCATCCATATACAAAATTTATGTCAGTTTTTAGAAATGTCTTTTAGCGATCTTGCAATTTTATTTTATTTATATATCATTTATGCTGTCGGCCTTCTGCTTTTTACTGTCATCCTGAGGTGTGTCCCTTGGCAAATTAACCATTCAGTCTTATCCAGTCACTTAGAAATGCAGGTACCAGATCATTTATCTGGCTTCCAGGAAATCGGCTAGTTTTTAATCTAGTAGTATTAGTAGTAGTAGTAGTAGTAGTTCACTGCTCAGCTGCTTTGTAGGGATGACCACAGAACTGACAAAATATTCAATCACATCTAACGGTTTAATAAATTTTCATAAAATTGATATCACTAAAAAGAAGAATTGGTGAAAAATCTGATATAAAAATTATTTTCTTCTATTATATAGAAATGGAGTTATTTGTTTTTGAAATTTTTTTTTTATTATATTTGTACAAAAAAAACATTGAAAATCAATTGCAAAATTGACAGTGCCAAATATACATTCGCATTTGAAAAATCTACTGAAATTCAATTAATCAATGAAATTTCATAAAACTTTTTGTATTTATTCATTGATTACTGAAGTATACCGCCCCAACCACCACCACTTTATTTGTATCTGTTAAATACCATTTCATTCTTTACTTTTTTTTTTTTTGTTTATTTTATATTTTAAGTATATATTCAGCTTTGGTCCAGAAAATTAGTGAAAATATTGTTTTTGCTTTAGTATACCCCCCCTCCTCTCCTGCTTTAGAAGTGTATTAATATGTATCTGTTAAATACAATTTCATTCTCACTTTATATTTTAAGTATATATTCAGCCTTGGTCCAGAAATCCAGTTCCCCTCCGGTCCCAAAATTGCCGGATAAATGGTCCAGTACCTGTAATTCCCTTATAAAATCCTATTGGCAACAAAGGGAGGATCCAAACTCCACACATGGTTGATTTTTTTTTTTTTTTTTCCCCCCCCTCTCTTCCTTACACACAGAAGAGATGATGGTAACTGAACTGGAAAACCAGTTTTCTACTTTAGATACTTATCCAACATATAAAATTGTTTACTTTATATATAATCTTGAAAACTTGTCCATTAGACAAAGGATGTACTGTATTTACTCGAGTACAATGCAATCTCGAATATAATGCAACCCCCACTTTTTGTAGCAAAAAATCAGTAATCTATCAATATATATCCTTTTTTTTTTTTTTTTTTTTTTTTTTTTTTACACTTGAGTATAATGCTACCTCCCCCCGATGACCCAGATTTTTTATATTAAATTTCTTTTATTATACACAAGTGAATACGGTAGTTAACTCCAAAAAGCATGCATTCAGGTAACCAGTTTTCAATTAATAAACAAGTCTTGTGATTTTGTTAATATCTTTAAATATAAAAAAAAATCACCCACAACTCTTAATTTTTTTCCATCCTGATTTTAGTTGCTTTCATCACAACTACTCAGACCGTCAGTCTATGGTAGTGAATGATTAGCTCTAGGCAAGACTGGATCTTGCATTCCCTTTACCTCAAGAAACCTTCCTACGTACAGCAATTGCTCTACCAGAGCTTTTACGGTTAGCAGAAGATCAAATCATTATGCTGGTAAATTGTTTTCTTAACTTTACTCATAAAGAATGCCATGTCCCCTTCCACAAAAGCCTACGCATATTATTACCAAATCCTGTCCCTTTCCCCACCTGCATCATGAATGAAAATTGACCAGCCCCGACACTCTAAGCATTAACCCCCACTGCTGGAAATTTTAAAAAGAAAAAAATCAACTATCCTGGCAAAAGCATTTAAATTTTTAAGAGAATTCTAATAGCTGAACAATGACTTTCAGATAGTTGTCCATAAGTATGAGAAGATTTCTGTTACCATGTGTCTTGGTCAGTCATATTCAATAAAACATGTATACCTCAATTCACAGTAAGCTTGCATACATGCACAATTTCTCTCTCTCTCTCATATACATGCATGAACATATACATACTGCCAAAGATGATTTTCCTTCTTTTTTTAAATTTTTAACAAGTTATTATAAAGTATCATTGGTTCAGCTCCAGTATTTAACAAGTGCCTTCTTTATATTATGCTTATGTAGTTATATTACGTACATAATAGAAAAATCTGCAATAAAAGTCTGGTTTTTATATAATATATATATAATGAACAGTGTGATTTTCTTGGTTTTCTGTCTGTAACCATGGACTATTCCACTCATCTTGCTGATGATAAAAATATCTCCTACCCACCATTTGGGGGGAGAGTAAAAAAATTGGTCTCTTCCACTGATGAGAGTTTATTAGATTTTTTAAAGTTTTATTTATTAACCATGTTTCCCTGTTCCAAAAGGGATGTGAGTTCTTTATTTCCGATCCGTGCTGTCTACTCAATACCGTAGATTGACGGGCTGAGTTAAGTCGTGATGAAAAAAAACACAAAATTAAGATGAAGGAAGATAGTAAAAATAGTAAATAACTATAAAAATAGTAATGATAGTAGTAAAAAAATTAATAATAATAGTTCACCAGTAGTATAAATTTAAATATATCTGACTTTTTTCATGCAAATTTGTGTGTGTGTGTGGGGGGGGGGACACATTATTAGTGCATTCTAAATGAAATCTTTCAACCAATACCATACCGAGAACTTATTCTTTATTTCTGATCCGCACTGTTTACTGATGGCTGTAGAATGATAGTCTGAGTAGTTGCAATGAAAAGCAACTAAAATTGAGATGAAAGAAATACTGGTCAAAAATTACTAATGGTTGAAAATGCTTCTTCTAATTTAAAAAAAATAATATCAAATATAAGGTTGATCAATCGGGGTGGGGGGACAGGGAGCCTATATGGTTTGATCTTCTGCCAGCTGTAGGGCTGTATTAGCTCAAGTGGTAGATTAGCTGTCTATACCATATTGTTATTTAACCACTTAAAACAAATGCAAAATTTGAACAAATAAATATAAATGAAAATCACTTAAGTGCCTTTTTTTCATTTTT
>VCCN01003854.1:499382-527124 GCA_006491835.1 Architeuthis dux | reverse complement strand
GATTTTCCCTTCTTGTTTATATATATATATATATATAAGCAAAAATGAGATATATAAAAAACATAGATACCAAAAATACATAAATACAAAATATAAATTCTTACCATCAATGATCCTTTCATAGTTCATTTAAAAAAAAAAAAAAATGTTTTACACCGGCTTAAAAATTACAAAGATTTATTAGAATGAAGATGTTTATATTAGAAAGTATGGTATCAAGTTGTCTGAGTACTAAGACAAGTAATTATTACTGTTTGATGAGCTGTTCAGACTAGTATTCTCATCATAGCTGTTTATATCACTACATTCCAGTTGATACATTCTTCGGTCTTACTCAGGGGTCCAATTCATGCGGTAGATCTAGAATTGGGCATCAGAGATTCCAATGGGCAGCAGTAATTCACCGACTTTATTATGAATACCCATAGATTCAAACTACAACACAAGGTCTTTTTTCAAGTGGTTAGTTGCCAAAAATGACTCCATTTTTATGCAGACATCAGGGTGTATCCCTACTCCCTTCCTCCTCACAAACACACACTATGCCACAGGAAGCTACTGTCTGGCGGATACATCTCTGATCCCCAAACCAGAATTAATTTGGACTCCTTTTTTTCTTCAAATAGTCAGACTGGAAAGGTTTTGCTAAACTGCAGCAAAAGAGTTAATAAAAATGATTTTAGATGACAGTTGTGGATTCTATCAAAATAAGATTGCATCTCACATGAAACTAAAATAAAAACTTCAAGTTTGCAACATTCAACTGTTCTCCTTAGCATATTTATTGATCAAACAGATATATTTCGGCTTGTCAGGATTCTGCACCTGACAAAGGCTGAAGAATCGATTGGCCAAAACGAAAACACAAAGGAGTTCAATTGTTTGTACAAAATTTGCAATGTTAATGACTCTTCTCAAAGTTTTGAACAAAATGAAAACCTATTGGCTGAATTATACATTTGAAGAAGGTTGAAGAACACAGCAAAGGTGGGAATACTAGTCTGAATAACTTGTGGAATAAATTAATATTCTGAAAAAATTAGAATGTGTGTCAATCTACTCAGAACATCCAACTGGATTTTTTCCAGAGTGGCTCTTGGATTACTTCTGTCTGCAGGAATCTTTGATGCCCAGATCTAGAACCATGTATAAGAGAAAAAGACTCTACAGATAAAGATCACACCAGAGGAAGCCCAAAAAACACATCAGCTGAAATGTAGTGATAAAAATGGCAAGGATAAGTATACTAGTCTGAACAACTCATTGTATAATGGTATGTATTAGGAAATATGTATATATAATTATACTTATATATACACATATATTTCTTAAAGCAAACCCTCAGACATTAAAATACATATATTAGAATTATGGGAGCAATAGTGTGTGATGTATATATTTGTATATATATACATACACAAACACACATTTGCATGTGTTTTTAGAAATATGGACATATACATTAGAATCTATCAGAAAACGTGTGTATACATATATATTAGAATATCGTTAGAATGCATCATGGACTATATTCATATGCATGACTTGATAAACATATACATCTGTCTATTTTTTATATGAACATATATATTAGAAATCATACATGTATATATTAGAAATTATGCATATACAGGCAAACCACACTTTACTTTATTAATTCATCCAAATTTTTACTTGCACAAATGAATCTACATTAAGTCATTAATAGAATCAATAGGAATAATTACAATGAATCCCACTGCTTTTAGAGCATTCAAGATGTATAGCAATGTGTTTTAAAAAACACTTTTAGCTGCATATGTCAAAACTGTTTAGTTTAATAAGAATAATTATATTTTCCATTTATTTCATAATTACATCATAACTAAACTATTTCTTAGAAAAATATTTTTCTAAAGTTAATTACACATTTTTAAAATTTTTTCTCGTACAATTTTGTATAGCTAGTGATCGCTTTTTCCTAATTTCTGCAGACTTCTATGCTTCTTTCCTTATTAGGATTGACATTTAGATGAAAATCCTTCTTCAAGTTCTTTAATAATGATTTATTTAGCCATATTTTCAGCGGTTTCATCCTTTTGTTTTCACCTTCTTAAAATGCACATTAATCATCGAGTTGCAGATCACTTTCACTTAATTCTTCTGCATACGAATCAAGCAATTCTTACTTCCAATAGCAATTATCTCTTCAATTATTATAATTGTATAAGATCTTGCGGTGACTGAACTTGAGTTTTCCAGAAATATTTCACACTAACTGGATAATTAATTACACACCTGGAACAGGAAATGGTTGAAGTTTTCCAAATCGTGGTAACTGAATTTTGCATTGAATGAAGTAGTGTATAGCGGGTCTTGCCTGTATATATATTAGAAATCATATTGGTTTTCTACTGGCAAACATTACCATATTTCCCAGCATCAAAGATGCTATTTTTTTCTCGAAATAAGTTTAAAAAATTACTATGCTAGACAGTAATCTGAACTCCTGTATATGACCTCTGAATGAAGTGTATAAATTATACTTAATATAAAATAGTAAATAAACAAAAGTATCATAAATAATACAAAAATATATATAATCATAAAAATTCATTCCCGTATCGGTATACTACGGTAGTAGTAACTTTGATGTTGTATATTGATATTTTCACTCTCCTCAAAAGACCTTGACTTTAAGGGAACATTAAGTGACAAAAGAAGTAAAACCGTGATATGTTAAAAGTGTTTACCAGCAAATCTTATAACAAAACTACCATAATCAAACACTCACCCACCATCTGTTTTGTTTGTGTTCAGTTGTTCAGTGATGAAACTTTTTGTCAGCAATACCAGGCAACAGTGACAATTGATTTCCACAGTTTTAAACACAGAACTTGATATTAAAAGAACATTATAAGACCATAAAACAAAAATTGTAATTCTTTTTCCCACTCTGAAGGATACATGAAACACCAACATTCTTTTTTCTCAAAAAATGGTGTGCATCCTCAACGATGGGAAATACAGTAGTTCCAATCTACTTTCTGAAAAATGAAATTTTAAATATCCCCTAAATTGATCTGCTTCTGAAATGAAATAGTCTTTTCTCCATAATTTAACTTTATAGTTATAAGAATTTGACATGTTATGGCCCAACATACCGCCAGACTTCCTGCAAAGGTCTCTCAAGGCCATACTGAAAGGCTTACAGGAATAGGT
The DNA here is from genome assembly GCA_006491835.1 of Architeuthis dux. Lineage (NCBI taxonomy): Eukaryota > Metazoa > Mollusca > Cephalopoda > Oegopsida > Architeuthidae > Architeuthis > Architeuthis dux. Next base: position 523,923 of record VCCN01003854.1, on the reverse strand, counting down.
GGACAACGCTGGTGCCTACCTTGAATTCTACCATTGTATGGTGCAAAGTAAAGCTAGTTTGATTACAATCAACCAATAAATAATAAAGTTATTACCAATTTCCAATAGGGAGTTAATTCTCACTCACCCTGTATATATTCACATACATATACAGGAGGAGAAATATATATAAAAACCAATGATATTTATAGTTTTCCTAAAATTAGTTTTGAGATATGTTTGTCATACATTTGTCATACATTTAACTATGGAGAAAACTGTTTTGCGCATTTCAACTCTTTTTGTTAAAATCTTTTTAAAATCTGCCTCCATGTTGCTCTCCACAAAACTCAACCTCTGCAAATTACAAATACAGCTGTTAATGAACCAGCAAACAAACGTAACAACCATATAGATCCTTTCACATTCTAACACATCCAAACCAAACAACTGTTTTTTAGGGGGTTGGGGGAGACTTATGCTCTTATTTATGCACCTTCATTTTTTTTATTAAGAAAGAAAAATACTACGACTACTTTTCTGCATGTTGATAAAATAAAAAATTAGGAAAAAAAAACCCCAAGAAACTGTAAAACTTCACCAAATCCCCCCACCCCTTAATCTGCTTCCATCTTCTTTAGTCTCTCAACAGGAACGCACCAACAGTATTTGTTTTGAGGATTACCCTCAGAAAACGATTTACAAAAAAAAAATGGTATTTGATGGCATATAAGAACACCCCTTATTTCAGCAGGGAATATTAAGAAAAAAACATGTGTTCTTCTAATTTATCAGCCAGTCTTTTGGAGAAAAGAAGGGACATCTTATATGCCGTCTAATATGGTATGTTCATGGCAATATTGACAAATGACATTTATATTAAAAGCACATTACTATTAGAATACTTCTTAACAAACTACACGAATTATTTAATTATTTCTGTGTTCCTTTGGTAAAAAGAAATTGAGTCCCTGGAACAAATTCTAGAACAATTTGAATTGAAAAAAATTTGGAATTCCTTATTCCAGCTGAAGTACAAATAGTAACCCCCCCACCCCACCCCCATGAATAGTCAACAAAATTTACATTTTTTTTCTTTAGCGTCAGCTGCTAAACGTTTTTCCAAACTTCCCTGTCAGTCTTTGAATATTTATTCTTTTCTCTGCCCACAAAAACATTGCTGTCTGCTTCTGGCCTTTTGGCCTGAAGCCAAAAGTTGCATGTCTAGTTCCAGCAGGTTGCCCCTCCCCCCTCCCGGCTGCACCCATTGCATCTGAAGGAGTAGGGTCAGGGTCAATCCCTGATGTGTCCAAAGGGAAATGCTGAAGGAACTGGACAATTTCTGGCAATATGCACACATACAAATGAGGGTCCCCACACTAAATCTGACCTTGTGCCACACATTCTGCCCTTGTGGGAAGGCGAATAAATACTGTTTATTGATATTTACTTAGCTCAGCTTAGTACAGAATGGTGAGTAGGAAGATTGAATTATGATAATCTTCCGAATGGAGAGGGCCTGCCTGCCTTGAAAATCAGTATTTAAAATTACTGGTTTTTACCTAAGAAGACTGACCTCTGCCAATGATGGGAAATATGTAACTATCTCAGACAAAAAGCAGGCCACCATTACTGACGGCTTATCGCTAACATTTTTCAGATCTCTCTTCTCTTTCATTATGACTGCAACCATGATTCTAATTGGTCAGTATTTCTTGGGGCGGGGGCTAGGTTGAGTATATAGGACAATCTTATCACATGGGCACACTGGGCAGTTGCCTGAGAGCCCCGTGATTTTAGGGGCCCCAAAATTCAATTTGAAAAATAAAATTACTTTGCCCGGGGGTGGGGCTCAAATATTCTTAAGATGGCCCTGGGACAGGCAGGTAATGTTCTAAATGGCTCTACCATAAACAGGCCAAACAATAAATGTTATCCAAAATTCTGTGTTGAAGCCTTGTTCCTATTCCACAAATCATTCAGACTGACATCATCACCATCGTTTCAGCTTTTGTACCCTCTGGGCTTCTTCAGGTGCCTGTGGTATTTGGCAACTTTCTGGGAAGTTATTCAGTTGAAGGTGTGAGTCGCCTAACAGTTAACAGCACAAAGAATGAAATCACCCAAACAAGAGTTCAAACCCTAGCTGGGACTGTTTGCGTTTACTTCACACTAATGCTCTTCGGAAAGGCATGATCCACCTTTCTCTCCAGCTTTGAGTAAATAGCAAAGCAAATGGAGCCCTCTAGCCTTGTAAGGCAGTCCATCTTGGGTCCTGTAAAAACCCACAATAGCTACAAACAATGACTGGATTTCCATAGATCATTTCAGAAATGAAGACAAAATCATTGCCTCATGTTTCGTGCGACATGGGAGCAGCAGATTCTGAGTCTGAGTCTTTATTCAGTCTAAGTGGGTAGATCATTCTCATTCCACTATCCATGCTAAAGGATATCTCATATTAATTAATTTTTCTTAATCAATTTATTCTTGTGATGCCACTTCTACTCAACCAGAGTATATGAATTTCACTGCCTGACCACCAGGTAACTGCATATATGTAACCAATAAAGGGTTTGGTTTGAAATTCCTAATTGGTTACCAAACTGAACAGGCACCAGAAGATTGGAGGGTACAATTGCCTAAATGTTATGACTATAACAACCAAATTGAGGACACCTGTTTGAATAAATCAGTGTATAATAATCATGATACATCTCAGAAATTTACACAGAAAAAGATGAGATATCTAGTCGAAATAATTCCTGGAATAAAGGCGAAAGAACAATTAAATAAATAGATTTACTGGTTCATTTTGAGTTGCTGCGATCATCAGAACTGCCTTTACCCCTGTGCATACCTTGGAGACCATTCCAAGAATTTTGCTTACTCTGTTTCACACTGCAGGAATATGAAGTAGGCATGTTGGGCCAACCAGAACCCAGCAGTGGAGGGATTGGATAGCCCCTCGACCATAAATAGTTACTCTCCCAACTTTGGGGCATTTCGTGTAGGTAGGGGGTTGCTGAGTTAAGCCTGGGGACAGTAGGTGTTGGGATTCGCATTGTAGTCTGCGGCTCCCTGTAACTATGGGGTGACTGCTGCGGCTCCCTGTAACTATGGGGCGACTGCTGCGGCTCCCTGTAACTATGGGGCGACTGCTGTGGCTCCCTGTAACTATGGGGTGACTGCTGCGGCTGCTGGTTCTGTGGATGCTGATGATGATGTTGCTGCTGCTGTTGGGCTTGTTGGTTGGAGGTCTGCTCAGATTCAATACTCTTCATGTTAGCTTTCGAAGAAGACTGCTGTTGATTGGATGATTTTTGCCTTTGGTGATAGTGATGGTGATGGTGGTGGTGGTGGTGATGATGGTGGTGGTGTCGCGAAGAGTCTTGCTCGTCCCGTTCCCGAGGTGAAAGGCTTCCGCAGTTGTATGCTGGCGATGATGAAGAAGAGCAGGGTGAAGTTGATGGGGGTGGGGCCGGCAGTGGTGGCAGGGGCAAGGAGCTCTTACCCCCCAGTTGCTGATGGCCCTGATTTGCTCCCATGACATGACTGGTGCCACAGGATGTGTTCCCTTTGTCACATTTCAATGAGGACAAAGGAGAAACCATCATTCCGCTTGAAGACGATGCCACATTATGTTTTGAGTACATTTCGTAGCTGCCATGTGTTGGTGATGTGGGTGATGACATCCCAGAGCCGGGTGAAGTTGGCACGTGTTTTGTAAACAGCTCACAGCCAGTACGAGTACGCTTGTGGTTATTCAAATTGGCCCTCTGCGAGAAAGCCTTACCACACACGTCACACTTAAAGGGTTTCTCCCCGGTATGAGTGCGCATGTGTAATTTAAGGTTTCCTGCTTGGGAGAATGCCTTGGGACAAAGCTGACACTGGAAAGGCTTCTCCCCAGTGTGTGTTCTCTCGTGGTTAAGCCACTCGGTGCGCTGAGAGAACAGCTTATTGCAGTAAGTGCAATGGAAGGGCTTCTCTCCAGTGTGTATTCGAATGTGGTTCTTAAGGCTTATCTGCAGAGTGAACTCTTTCGGACAGAAGTCACATTTGAACATCTCGCCAGTATGGATCCGTCGGTGGTTCTCCAGGTTGGTCTTCTGGGAAAAGCACTTCTCACAGAGGTCGCACTTGAATGGTTTCTCGCCTGTGTGGGTTCGCATGTGCAGCTTGAGATTCCCTTGTTGGCTGAATGACTTAGTGCAAACAGAGCAATGGAACGGTTTCTCCCCTGTATGTGTTCGCAGGTGGTTCTTCAAGTTAATAAGCAACGTGAATTCCTTTGGGCAGAACGTACACTTGTACAGCTCTCCTGTGTGTGTCCGTTCATGGATCTTAAGGAAAAATTGGTTGCAAAATGGTTTCTTGCAATAGCTACAGTAGAAGAGATCTCCAGTATGGAGTCTCTTGTGATCGTTCAGGTTTACCTTCTGGGAGAAAGCCTTGCCACACACATCGCATGCAAATGGTTTCTCTCCAGTATGTGTGCGTAGATGAAGCTTCAGGTTTCCCCTCTGGCTGAAAGCCTTTGAACATATGTTACACTGGAACGGCCGTTCACCTGTGTGGGTCCGAAGGTGGTTCTTTAAATTGGTCTCCTGTGAAAAAGTTTTGTCACAAAAGCTACAGCTGAATGGCTTCTCTCCTGTGTGTATACGTTCATGAATCTTCAAAAAGAACTCATTTGAGAAGGCCTTTTTGCAGTACTGGCAGTAGAGCATGTCACCTGTGTGTATGCGGTTGTGGTAGCTAAGATTTATCTTCTGTGAAAAGCATTTGCCACAGGTCTCACATGAGTACGGTTTCTCTCCTGTGTGTGTCCGTGAGTGAAGCTTCAGGTTACCCTGCTGGCTGAAGGATTTGGGGCACAGGGAACACTGAAATGGCTTCTCTCCAGAATGTGTACGCAGATGGTTTTTTAAGTTGATTTTCTGCGTGAAAGCTTTGTCACAAGAATTACAGTCAAATGGCCGAATGCCTGTGTGGGTCAGCTCATGATTTTTGAGAAAGAACTGATTTGAGAAGCCTTTCTTGCAAAACGTGCAAAAAAATGATTTCTCACTGCCACCCCCGCTGCTAGAGGCTCCACTCTGGGAAGGACTCTGTCCCTGGTGGTTGCTCAACTCATTATCATGGTTGTTGTTGGTACTGCTACTATTGTCACTATTACTTGTTCCAGCATTTGGTATGTTCAATGTTGGCCCATTGTTATTTGAGGTATTGCCACATCCATCATTATTGTTGTTACTACTGTGAGTAAGGGAGAAATCTTTCCAGCAAAGGTTGTCACCTTTGTCCAAGACACTCATTATTTGAGACTTGTCTGGTATTTTTAATTGACTGCTGGGATTGTAAATTGGTTGGCCATAAAAGTTGGATTGGCTATGCATGTTCATTGGAAAAACGGGTTGGATGGGATACATGTTTGCTTTGTGTATTAATATAATAAATAATCTAATTTACAAGTTATTGTTTTCTAATTGTTTTAATTATTGCTTTCTAGTAATCACTATTTTTTTCCATTTTAAAGTTATATCTCTTGTGTTACAGTTATTATTCTTTTGTGTATTTGCATGGAGTTTACAATGTGGTTTGATCAAATGGATTTTATCAAATGGTCCTCTTCACTTCATCTATTTGTATAAATGCAGATTATTAAAGATCTAACAGAGCCTATGAGCTGGCATCTTATACACTTGAGAAAATCAGTTTAACTTTGCTGAGGATCGCACAGGAGTTTTACAAAGTGGTTCTCGTTCTCCCCATCTATTAATCTATAAGTTAAAATCTATGCTTTTGAAGCCAGATGGTATATTTTCTCTATATTATATTTCTTAACAACATTTCCCAAAAAAATAAAAAGAATTTAATTAACCAAATAATGCTAAGAGTTTCTTTTTCTTTTCTTTTTTTTTCAGTAAATTGTTCTTTTTTCTATACTTTTTGCCAAGTGAAGAGATTTTTTACAGATGCCAGCCATGGGTACAGAATTATAATTTTGTGATTGATGTATGATTCTTTTGCAGAAGATGGCTGATATGGAAGGAGAATTGCCACATTTGTTTCAATAAATGCATTCTATTGAATCCTGTGATTGTGGATAAAGACTCCATTGCTTAAAACTTGGGGGTATACAAGTTTAACATGTACACCATGGTCAGCCATCTTCAGTTTTTGAGTCATTATGTGTCTTTTGTTTTTTGGTTTTCATTCTGTCAGCCAGAGTCTGAAAAGAAAAAAAAATATAAGAAAAGGTCAAAATTTAATTTCTGATAAATGACCAAGTTTAATTTTGAGAATACAATTTAGCAAAAAAGGTGTAGCTATTCAATAATGAGACTGGGCTTATGTAAGTCGAATAACAGCATGCATGCGCGAACCATGTGGCATACAATCATGAACAACCCAACATTTTCAATCCACTAGCATCTTCAGTTCACTGTTACACATCGGTTGAAGTACACATATCTTTCTGAGATGTCATAAAAATGGTCAGTTCAGAAATTGAGCTTCTGGGAGGCTAACTTCTTTATTTCCACTCCATGCTGCTTACATAACAGCTGTAGAATGTAAAACAACCTGAGTGTTGCAATAAAAAGTAACAGTAATAGTTGAAAGAAAAACTAGTAAAAAATAATAATTGATAATCCTTCATCTAAGCCAGTGCCCCCCCCCTCCAGTGGGGGTGGATTTGGGTAGTCCAAGGCTATTAGGTAAAAATAAAATTCCAGTCTAGAGATAGGGTTTTCTGCACTTCTATCAATTGGCACCAAGTTGAGAATGATTTAAGATGTTCTCTCTCACTACAAATCGAAGAACTAATAACAAAAAAAAACAAGAACAGAGATCACATTGATGTGTATATCAGTTACGATAGCAGAATTCTTATATTGTTTTGTAATAAATTGGAATTTCAAAGGAGTTCTAATTATATTCACTTAAACTAATTATTAGAATGAAGGTGTCTAATTATACGTAAAATAAAGTTATTATTTGAAATTATTCTTTGTTGCAACTTAATAAATACTAGTAATCTTATTGACAAAAGTGGGGAATGACTTGAAAAGGTTGGGAACTACTGATCTAAGCAATTTGGACAACTTAATACTATTAAGTCTACTACTACCACTAATAGACACCAGTAAACAAGCAACAAAAATAAGATGAAAGAAAAACTAGTCAAAAATTGATAATAATGACAATGCTTCATAAATGAAATTTGAATAACTTAAGACTATTACATTTACTACTAGCATCCTTATCTTTGTTCCAGCTAGTATGATAAAAACAACAAAGATGAGGATGTTAATCCAAAAGAATCATAACATTTTCAGACAAAATAAGGGTCTTTTTTGTAAGCTAATGTCCACAATTTTATAGTATGGAAGCCTTGAAAGAAAAAAGAAAAAAAAAAAAAAAGGATTAAATTGCATTTTCTTCTCGCTGAAAAAGACAGAAAATGCTGGGTCTTTTTGGTTAGTCCTCACTGTTAAAATGAAAACCCTAATGCTAACCCCTAACCCTAGGGAGGACTAATGAACTTTGGTCTGGTGGGGTCTATAGTCAGGCGGCAGGTGTAACCTACTTTGCCACATTTTGCCAACTCTTGTTTCTCATATTTTTCAACTCATTTACATCCAAATGGATAAAATAAAAGTTGTTGCCAACTTTGAGAAGACTTTTTCACAGCATCTCACTACAATTGAAGAAATCCCTGTACCACGGTTACTCGACAACTGGCCATTGTACAACGTTGACATTCGTTAGATATATCAGTTAGCAGACAAGGCAGTGCAGTGTTGAGTTTGAAGTTGTTTGGATCAGCGGTTCTCGAGAAATCTAATAAAAATAAATAAAAAATGATACAGATATTTCTTCATAGTTTCTATAAATCATCTCCCTTGACTTTCGCTCTTTAGAATACATTTTGCATCGATTGTTACCGAAGTCTTTTTAAAGATTCAATTCAATCTAGCAGGCTGCTCCACACACCATGAAGTCCGGCCCCTTCCAAATATGCACCTTTGGAACAGGCACTGCACTAGTAATAGTAATTACAAAGATCGGGCAAAAATATGGTATATACAAAAATATTATTGCAGTACATTTGACAAATTTATTTTACCAAATTTAAATTTCCTAACTTATTGCCTACCCTTCCACAAAATTTCATTGAAATTCATTTGAAACTTTTGGAGATACAGAACATCCAGGACTAAATAAAATGCTCTGATTAAAATGTTGATACTGTTCTTTCTGTCCTCACTGTATCTCAATCAAATGTTGTGGGAGGCTGGGAAATAAGCTACAAAAGAAGTCAGAAAACTTTGGAGCAGATCCATCTACGATTATCTCTTCTTGCAAAAGAGTGGACAATAGATTAGGAAAGAAGTGATTGAATTTTGAAGCGGATCCATACATAATTACCTCCCCTACATTGTAGCTATCTGTCCACACCACAAAATAACTTCAAAATTTCTTAGTCTGTACACATGATATCTACCTATGTTATAGCTATCAGTCCACACAAATGTTTCATTTTAAAACAAGGATTTATGACATTTGATTGTAGATAGCTAAAAGTTATTTTCTCCCAAGCAACTCCCTGCTAGTACGTTATAAAATGAATAGACTTGCCTTCAATATAATTTAGTGGACAAAATATACACAATATATATTAAAATTAAATAAAAAATAAAACATATTTATTTCACATACATCAGTTTGGTATATTTTGATGGAATTATTATGCAAACCTTTAGAGCTTCAGTATATGAGGAAAACCTTAAATACAAATGTGGCAACAAGTTGAATTGAGTAAATTAACATGTAAAGATCAAATTAAAATTGGGAAACCAGAGTTGGCAAATTTTGCAAAGTAGGTTCAAAATTTGAGCACCTGCCACCTGACTAATAACAAAAAAGCCTCAAAATGCTATGTCTTATATTGCTAAATTTCTCTTATTTTAAACTTTAGTCAGCATTAGCCTCTTCATCGGGCAAAGTTGCAAAAATCTGACAACTTGAATGATCTGGAACCCAACTAAAAAGATATACAAGACTGACCATTCAGGAGAATAGTTGAAATGTTTTGATTCATGAAGATCAAATTGCTGTGGAACTTTCTTCCCAAACTAATACCACGAATTGAGTTTCTAGTCAATGAAAAAAGAAAATGCAACTTTTTGGGCTTCCATACTTTAAAATTATCAACGTTAGCTCTTGATGTGGACTATCAAAATATCCCAACAATGGAAATAGCAGGTTGGAATTTTATTTATGATAAATTTTCATGTTTCCTTCAGGGAATCAACTTAAATCCTAATCTGCCTCATAATTTTCAAAAGGAAACAAAAACATAAAATAATGGTTACAATTATAAATGATTTCTTACATTTTTTACTTTTAATAAATTTGCATTCTTAATTATAAACTATTTGCACTTTCATAGGTTAAAAGACAGCAAATTGTTAATTTCTCTGAGCTGCTGATTTTGCAAGTACAGGCACACCACCAATTTTCTGCAACAGATGACCCGGCACCTCCTTTAATCGGGACAAAATTACAAGCGGACACATAAAACTCTCACAGCACTCACACAAGTTCACTGAGTGGCCAAAAATCAAAGTATATGAAACAACTTTGCCTCAAAGAAGATAACCAAGAATAATGAGTTTCAAAGCTGTAGTCCAGCATCTACAAATCCTTCAAATTCAAGTGACCAGGATGTTACTCCTTAAACACTTAAGTCTATGATGCAACTATTAATTAAGAAACAACAGTAATCCGGACAGTTCTCCTCTTCCAGACCTTTCTGATTAATCGTAGAGTGCAAGAAAAATCATACAATTTGTCACGTTGGGAATGGTTGTACTCCAAATTTCTTTGTAAGTACAGTACTCTATTTGTTTAATTGATATTAATAAACTGTATCAATTATATTAATGTATTGCATCTAACCATTTAATTCATATTTAATATTTGTTTCTAATAGTCCTAATGGTTTAAAGATATGAGATGTACATAATTAGTGGGTCAGAGGTGTATTATTGGATTATTATTACCTCTGTTGGTCTGGCAAAATGGATATTTCGGCATGGTTCTGGAATCAAAGGTGCCGGAAAATCAGTGGTCTTCCTGTATTAAGAACAGTTTCAGTGTCAGTGGGGGTCAACTAAGAGACAGAGAGTTAAGGAATTCCTTTTCACGAAGGAAGGTAACTAGAACCATTTTTAAAAAATAACTTTTAGTAAAATTCAGATAGGATTCAAAGAGCAGAAGATATTGATCTAATTTTTTGTTTTGTTTTTATTACCATAATGTTTCGGACGATCCATTTTCCGGCCTTCTTCAGGGGCACAAATGAGAACAGAAGTCCAAACAACTCTTGGAATGATGATGACTAATCTCAAAATTACAGAATGTATTTTAACAGAAGATGTTTTGAAAATCTGACCCAAAGTAAATAACAGCAAGATGGTCACGAGGCCACACATACCACCTGTTTCATGATTTGTATCATTACCATAGTAAACCATCAAAAAACAAACTATCCCATGACCTTGTAGATTGTCAGGTACCATTCTGGGTTTTTCATTGCATTTCTTGGAGCAATGGGAGATACTTGGCAGTGCAGATCTCCTTTTTAAGTAATATGCAACAGGCTGTACTGGATAGTAAACCATACAAATAGAATAAGTACAATTTCTTAACAAAATCATTTAAAGAGGTTATTATTTTAAGTTGTCTGAATTTATTAGATAAAACATTTTCATTATTAATTTTTGGACAGTTTATCTTTCATCTCATTAGAAACTGTCAACATAGGTTTCTCCAGTTTTCAAGTTAGTCTGGCTGGCTATGTATATGTCATGCATACAGGCCACACCAATGGAGCTAGAGGGCTGGATATTTGAACATTTACTCCTTATCGTTACCCCCCCCCCTAGGTTTTTAGTGGGGGTTCAATTTACAATGTAATTTTGTGCTAAAATGGTCCCTTAGTTTGTGTCCGGCAGCATTCATTCTTGTTTTCTTTTTAAATTCGGACTTTTTTAGTGATCACTCCCAACATAGCATGCTGCCAAAAGATGTTGGTCACATGACAGTTTCTATTGAGTAACTAACCAGACCTGTTGTTGTTGCTCAGGTCATTTTACAGTCTACAACATTTAAGTAAGCAGTATCAGTGGTGTAATGCTGCGGGAACAGCATTCCCTTACTATGTTTGGGAAGGGGAAATGGTGTTCCTCATAGGCATATGGGAACACTTTGTGGGGGGGGCAGAGGGCTTGATTTTGCCCGAATTACACTAATTTGCTCAGTTCTGAACCTGCCAAAATAACCATTATTAATTTTTTTTAATTAGTATTTGTTTCATCTTAATTTTAGTTGCTTTTCATTGCAATTACTCTGACCGTTAGTCCTCAGCACAGATTGAAAAGCTCTGGTAGCTCAATCGGTTGAGCAGTTGCTGTACATAGGCAGGCTTCCTGAGGAAAAAGTGATGAAAGTTCGAGTCTCGTCTAAAGCTTATTCTTTGTTACATTCTGCACTGTTTACTCAATGCCGTAGACTGAAGGTCTGAGTAGTTGGGATAGAAAGCAACTAAAATCAAGATGCAAGAAATACTAGTCAAAAAATTAATAATGGCACACAATAAGTGATTGCATGCATGTGCAATTAAGGCACCTATTAAAGTGATGGTTAACAAGCTATCCTATTGCTAGTGAGTTTGATCCTCAATTGTGGCCTTGTGATTGACTAAGCTCATTTATTAACCCTTATAGCACTGCCAGGCCAATATATTGCACTCAATAACGTAACCAAAAACAAGGCCAGCCGGACCAGCTTAAAAACTGAAGAAACCTTTGGTGACAGTAGTGTTTTTTGCTATATGGTCAAAAAGGCCATAGCGCTAAAGGGGTTAATTAAATGTCTACATTTTCTTTTTAAAATAAGTTTGCATGCTAATTCTTTGGAAGAAAAATGCTTTCTTGCTTTGTATTATTTTGATAAAAAAAAAAAAAAAGGGTGTGCGGCGTGGAAGATGTCCCATTGGATGACAATATCTGAAAATTAAACCAGTATAAAAGCTTCAAATTCTGATTGCTAGGAAGGAAAGGCGTGAACACAGAACTCCCTGCATCTTGCCTCACCGACATTATTCTTCTTCTTTAGGCAGTCTTACAATGGCATAATAACGGGATATGGGGAATAACAGAAATGAGGGTGACATTGGGAAATTGTACGTTCAAATCCAGAGGTTTGAGACCAAACTCTGAGAACAATTAAATGACATTTATACCAAAAAATTAAAAATACCTTTGACAGGGAGAGCATTTATAATATTTGGTTTAATAATTAAAAGTGTCCATATGTTTATAAATTGCATAATGATCTAAAATCGCTTTTTAAAAGTAATACAATTGTCTGTTTTTTCGCTTTCTATGGATGTCCGTTAGTGTAATATGAAATCGACTTTATACTACTTAGTTATCACCTATTTAAAATGTAAGACCGGACACAGACGGTTAGTATACGGTTAGAAAAGATTTTTATCCCTAAAAAAAAGTCTATATATCTGTGCCTTTTTATTATTGTGAAAAACCGCCCTTCTTTTACGAGATGAACCACTTTTTAGTCAGGATAGGTAAGAAGAAGAGGAGGACATATGGCGCAGGAAAATAGCCTATTATTTTTTATGACAAGCCCCATCGGTTCGTTAGGTCAGAAAATAATTCCCAATAATTATTCAGAGAGCCGATCCTTAACTCGAACGTGAACCAACCAGCTACTAAAAAGAACAATGTTTAGTTAGTTTTAAATGACAAAATTACTAAAAATGAGCCATAACATTTTTTTGTTTTATCATCGGTAGTGGTTTAAATTTATACGACAGGAGTATTACGCATCTTATGAAGACGACAAGGCTACCAAACTATGATAAATATTCTTTAAAGTCTACATTCTCAACTCTGAGATATGCACATAAGATAATCGCTTAAACATCTACGAGGTTTACCGGATGAGCCGTTACTCTGCTCTGTAATAGTAGCAGTAAATGTTTCTACATGTCTCCCCACCGCACCTGCTTTGTAATGCTCATCTGTCACTTTTGACTGTTCCTTTCTCTCCCCCTCATCTCGTAATTTATATAATCACACCTTTTTTTTTTAACTTAACAAAGATTAAAATCTACGTAACTAACAATTTGCATTTAGCAACAAAACTTAAAAACGTTTCAACTTACTCCGAAAAACGGACAAAATCCTCTATTTAAATTGTAGCTGTGATTTCACATGAATGTTATTTATAAATTGTTTCTAATTTTAATTTCAAAATTTTAATCTGCATAAAAATTTGCGCACGATTTTTGATAGAGCGTGTCGCAATTTTTAACAAAGTTGCATAAATTACTTTCTGCGAGAAAATGAAAAACCAAAACCTGAATTTAATTTTTAAAAATTGAACTCAATGAATGCAGAAAAAAAAGCCTAGAAAAATCAAAATAAAGAATTAAAATTTTTTTTTCTCAATTTTATTGATTTTTAAAATTTTATTTATTTAAAGTTGGGGTTTAAGAAAAACACACAAAATAAAATAAAATAAATCGTGAGTAAGAATTGGAAGTTTGTCGGTTAGTTTTTAGCATCCAAAAAAAGGGGGGGGGCGGTTTTAAGCGGACTTTTACTTTTAACCATCACGCTTTTAAAAATGTTGAGGTCGCAGATAATATGAAGCAAAACTGTCAAGTTCAAACGGACTGAAAAAGGCGGAAATTATCTTTCAAAAATGTGCCACACGAAGAAGAGACCGATTCATTCCTCTGCTTGTCTTTAGTATTGCTTACGACAAGGTGGTCACGTGACTAAAAAACATCTCTCTCTCTCTCTAACCGTCGTTAACCGATTTTATTTCTCTAGTTTTTCGACTGTCTAAAGTTAAGTTAAAGTCAGTCTGCGAGTGATTTTCGGCTGTCTTTCTTTCTTTTTAAATTATTTAACCACAGAAAAATCTAAAAATGCTGTCAAAAGTTATTAAAAAAGTTGCATTATTCAAAGCATTGTAAAAAAGGGCTGCAAGTCCGTAAAGATTAAATTAGATAAATAAATATAGGTGTTGAAAACAAGGATTGTATATCTGCGTTATAAATCTGGCAGGGTTGGTGAGGGTTTCGAATCTTAGAGCAGTCAATAAAACACTTAAAACAGGTTAATGTTTTTTGCATAATATTTTTGCGACATTGGGCCAATTAATTACAAAAGAAATGTCATAGAAAATGAACACCTGATTCTCAGTTTGTTAAAATTACAAAAAGCCGAGTAAAAAATTGTGTAAATTAGAGTTCAAGTAAGAATTGATGATAAATAAAATTAACATAATCCCATTGTGGGATTCAAAAAAAGTGTATTTGATTATTAGATAAAAAAAAACAGGCTCAAACTGCACTGAAAGAAATTAAAGTTTCTTGTACTGTATTTGAAATGGAAGCATTTTTCTTAAAATAAAAATTAATAATGTAGACTTCTTAAAATATTTATTATTTAAAAAAAATGTTAATCTGAAGAAAAGGAATTTTATGCACGTGTGTATGTATGTACTTTTACACATTATGTAAACATGCAGTAGTGGATATACACACACACACACACACACAAACAACCCATATGACACTTTAAACAAATATGTATAAAAATTTAAATTGAAAAAACCCGAAAGTAAGAAATCTGTCCATAAAAACAGGCTCATACATCATTATACAAATTTACATACACACATAATTAATAAATAAAATAATTCAGTAAATCCCCCATATATTTATGATCACCACTTAAGCACATTTTATAAAAATAAATTTAAATTTCAGAAAATTAAAATATACACGCATTTTTAAAAAGATTTGATACTGAGTTTTTATATCTTAAAAAAAAAAATACAGTAATTACAGATGAACATAATAATTCATATTTCTATTATTGATAAATAAATACATACACAAAAAAAATAATAGCTTGTTTTTTTTTTTTACGTGCAAAAGTGTGTATATATAAATTATATACAGACCTGGTATGTCGTAATTAAAGTGGAGAGAGTATTTAAAAAAGCAGTGCGTGTTTTGACGTATGTTTGGTTTTTTGCTTTTAAAAAATAAGATGGAAAGACGATAGAAAACTTGTATATTGAAATGATATGACCCTGTCCTGCTTTTGGGGGGACTTTCCTTTCTTTACTCTTCTTCCTCAAAACCAGGGCAGGGAGATATTTTTTCTCCCAACCGAAGTCATTGAGGGAAGCCGAGAAAATATATCGTAAAAAAGGGGGAGATAAGGAGAAAAGAAGAAGAAGAAAGACACACAGACAGACCGATGTGAAGGTTTTATTTAGTGAATTTTTTTACTAGAAACTTTTTAGGGAGTCGGTTACAAAGCCATGGAAATGTAAACAAAAGGGAGATAATTCATGGCAAAGCAAAGACAAGTCTTATGAAGGCCATTGCCCTCCCTCATCTACTAACATGTCTTTTTCGAATTTTCTATTTAAATAAAAGTAGTCTTAAAAATTACACTTGCTCAGTCAAGATATTTAGCAACCATAACTTTATTAAGATTTGAATGTTACTGATTTTTGCATCTTCTTTTAGAAAAGATCCCGATGTTTGGATTTTAACGACAGTGGCTGGTAATTATTTGAAGTGGGGACAACAAATTACGCAATACCGTTTTCTATTGTTTGTCTTGCTAAATTAGGAGTCAGAATAGTAAAAGAAAAAAAAAATATATTGGGTACAACTTAGCGAAGGTGGTCCCGATTGAACGTCACGCAGATATGTGATCTGTCGAAAATTTATGATGTGAAGCAGTAGCAATATAATTTATGCATTTACTTGTTTTTCTTTCATGAATTCTCTTATTTTTTAATTTTATTTCTGCGCCATTTTTAACACAGAGTGTGCGCGGGGTGAAATTTTCACTCTCACACCCGCTATGTGACGTCAGCAGAATTTCAATCGGGACAACCTGCGCTAATTGTTTAAAAAATAATTAAATAAATTGTTTAAGAAAAACAAACTGAATTAAAAAAAAAGATCGTAATCAGTTTCATGATGAAAAAGAAATTAAAAGTTAATAAGATTAAATTTAAAATAGGGTACTTTACTTAGAATTGAAACATTTTAAATTAAAAATAAAATATAGCTACTATACAAATAAATTAGTCTATCATCTTGTTGCACGTGATTTCAAACTGGTGTCGTCGTATTTAAAAAGAATTACACACGATTTAAAGTAAAATAAAAATTAAAAAGGTTGTTTTAAATAAATCACTCAGAAAAAATGTAAAATGCTGAAATATTTTTTAAAAGTCAGTTGCAAAACTTTGAAAAGTTTTCATTTTAACAAAATTAGGCCTATAGTTTTAAATTTTTAAAATTATATTTATTAAAAGAAACTTGTCCTTTAGGGTTCTTTCTTTTTTTGCGTACGTATTTTAAACTTGTGTCATCACTTTTTCAGAGATTTAGACAACCACAAATTAATTTTTTTTAAATGGCCACAAACGGAATAGGCTCTGGATTTAAAAGAATGTTATCCCCTCCTCTTTAAAATTTAATTTATGACAACAAGCCTCACAGGCCCGGCAACCAGAAACGGGACAGCCCCTTCTTTCGTCTCCCATTAGTAGTACAGATGACACCCAGGCGATTTTTTTCTGACAGGACGGATGTTCACCCCTACACCGTCTTCATTGTTCTACTCATGAAAAAAAATTCGTGACCTCGAGGGTTTATAAGTCTAAATGTTTTTTCTGCAAAGATCGAAAAAAGCCGCTGCCAAAACGGGGACCCACCGTCGAAGGTAAGCAAGGGAGGTATCAAAGAGTTTGGAGTGGGGATCGAAACAAGTGTCTGGGAATTTTTTTTTTTTTTTTTCGTAATGGCCCGGGATGTTATATGTGTGCGTGTGTAGTTGAAGTGAGAAAGAGAGAAGGAAAGATAAAAAGGATGAAAGAAAGAGATAAATAAATATAGAGAAAGGGTGAGGGAAGGCCTCAAATCTATTGCTTGTAAAAAGCCTTTATTTTATGGAACAGTCCACTTTTTGAAAAATAATAAACTTTATTTGTTTCCTTTTCTATTGTATTGTGAAACATTAGATGAGTTTGGGAGGATTTATCAGTTGTAAATTGCTGCTTTTATTTATTTTTAGAACTTGTTTGTGTGTCTGGGCCTAAAGTCTATGATACCCAACACACACCACACCACTACCAGTGAAGTTATTTTAGCACTACAAAAAGAAAAAAAATGAAACATTTAAACTTGACTTAATTTGTACATTAGCAGTTTTCAAAATATCTGTTGATCCTTAAATATTAATTAAACTTTTGTATTTGTCCATTTCGTATCTATTTGACTAAGGTTCACGTTCTCATTTTATTTTCAACATCATTATCAGCTTTTATCCTCTTAAAACTCTTTAACTAAGGTTCAGACTTTTTTTTGTTGTTTTTTAAAAAGAAGATTTGCCTTCTTTCGCTTTTAGGTTGATATAAGTTTGAAAGGAAAATAGGGGTTTCTGTTTTATCAGTACCAAAAAAACAGTTTAGAGACAAGACAATAGTTTAGATTGACTACATTACTTTTGTTGGTTAAAGGTTTATTGACTTATTGCTTGATTTGTGATACTTTGAACACGACATTGAGAAACTTACTTTTACATCTGTAAAGTTAACACGTACTAACATGCTTGCTGCTTAGATGAGGGATAAAAAAAAAAGTTAGTGGGTGGTGACCAAACCCTAACATTTTATATTGCATTATTCTAAAGGAAAAATAATCATAGTGCACTGCAATAATAATAAAAATCGGTAACCTAATTTTTATTTTATAGAAGGTTTACATTTTCAAGTACATCAATTTTTATAAGAAATCGCAGTAATTTGACACAAAAAGCTCTAACTTTCAACACACTTGCTTCTTTTGGGATTTGAAGTTATTTAATTAATTTAACCTACCTAGTACTAAAGGCTGATTAGATTTAGTTAGTAATAGCAAAAGTGTGTTGTTAATTTTGTTATCAATGTTTTAAGTGATGATTAAAAAAAAACCGTTTCGTGTAAAAACAAACAAAAAACAACCATAATAATACATTTATTATTGCCAAAAAAGTTTATACAGGCACACATACAAATCTAGTTTTAGTTTACAACAATAACCATTTGTGGTGGTGTTCACTATCAAATATTTTTGTGTTTTTTTAAATGTTAATCTTTTTCCTCTTTGCGATTTTTAAAGCTCAGTAACGTTTGGTCATATAAAATGAATAGACCGACAAAAAGCAACATTAATTTTAGCGCCCCTATCTTGAAGATTAAATCATTTTTAACGCGTGGAGCAAGAGACTTTTTTCTTTCTTTTTCTGGTCACGTGATTGCCTGTAGACGACCAAGAAATATTAAACAAATTTTGTAAAGCTTTTTTTTTTTTTCTCTTTTAAAAAAAAAATGTTAGTTTATTTTCTTTCTTTTTTTTTTTTAGTTGTTAATATTTATTATCAACCTAATTCGTTTCCGATTCTAGGACACAATGCCATTCTTTCCGGGATTATAAAACGGTGATCACAGAAAAATAGTCCCAACCTTGTTGAGGTTTCACAACATTTTGAAAATAAAATGTTCCTTATTAAACACACTAATTTTTTAAACTTACAGCGGTAAAGTTAAAATCTATGGATTAAAAAATAAGTAACTGTTTTTAAACGCGGAAAGAATATTTCTTCCTAAACCTGAAAGATAATGTTCACTGGTTGCTTCATGTGGGTTTGTTATTAAAGAAAAATAAATGGCTTCTTCTTGTCACTGATGTGTTGTACAGTAAAACGCTTAAAAGTATTTCTTTTAAGGAAAGAAATAATAATGGTTGTAAGATATATTTTTCAACTCTGAAAAATACCTGGTTTTATTTGAATTTTGAATTACCGAGTAACCTAAAGTGAGATGTTAGCCATGGATTAAACTAAACCTCAAATCGTTTCCCCCGTGTTAAATCGAAAGCAAGCTTCTGCTTAACAAATGTTCAAATGTTATGCTTTCTCCCTTTCTTGTTTGTTTTTTTTTTTATTTTGGGAGAGGTGATGCTCGTGCAGTATTCTGATCTAGGAGCATTACCCTTAGTTTTTCATTTGTTCAATTAGAAAATATTTGTCCGAATCTTCCTAAGAGTTGTCACTGTATAGAATATTTTTTAGTTTTAGAAAGCATTCTAACCAGTTGTGTATATAGTTTTGTTTTTTGGTAATAATACAGTTTAGCAGCGTAATTATTGAAACAATTTTATCGATGTAACTCCTAAAATATAGTGGTCGACCGATATGGATTTTGGCCGATGACGATATGTTTTTTTGTTTTTTTATTTGCATCTAAATAATGTATTATTTACTTGAACACAGAAAAATATTTGAAAATAAACATTGTTCATTGTCTCTGTTTGGGAAATGAAAAGGTTATGAAGTGTATACATTAGTTATAAACACTTCAATGTTTACCCTTTATTTTCTTCACTTTGCTTCCACTGACAACCAGCCGACAGCTAAAGAAGCCTTCCCTTCCTTTCTTTCATAGCAAAGAGAAAAGACTATGAACCAAGTCACTCCCTTCATATCCCCTCACTCTGTGTTGTATGATAGACTCTCTGGACTTTACTACCCCACCTCAGACTCGGTCAACCCTTTCATCTTGCCAAACTGAATTCATGAAAAATTACCTGCTTTTTTTTGCCACACTCTCTTTCAACCTTTCAGTTTTAATTTTAAATTAAAAGGTACTTTTTCTATTAGAATAAAAATCTGCCTCATGATGCGCAATAATCAGCCAATACTGATTATGTCAAATATTGGCCGGCCAATTAATCGGTCAACCTCCACTAAAATATGACAAATATCGTTCATCATATGAAGAGGAGTTTCTCCTCTTGATATGATTCAGTGCTACGTTCTTCCAGGAACCCGTATCATTTTTACCTAAAATTTGTTTGAATACATTCTGCACTCATGTTGTGCAGTAAAAATCAGGTAGAAAAGGATTATCAGTGGTCAGGAAATAAGGTAAGCATTACTGACAGATTAGGGCTATTGTATAATTATTTACTATAGAAATGCATTGTAAATTAGGAAGAACAGGGTTTTCAGTGGTCAGGGATTAATGCAACTGTTACTAACTGAATAGGATTATTAATAGAGCAGTCTAAAAACAATCTTAGTTGAGTGCTTATTCATTGTTGAAAGGGAACTTGCTGTAGATTAATGGTTAACAAGCTATTCTCACAGACTAGTGTAGTGAGTTTGATCCTCACTGAGTTCCCTACTATTGTGGCCTTGTGTCAGACTAAGCTAAATCTAGTAAATATTGATATTTACTAAGCTAACCATAGCCTAAGATTGTCACTCTATAGTTCACAAATATTTATTAGTTTTAGAAAGCATTCTAGACAGTTGTGTAAAAAAAATTTCTTTCAACAATTTTAACTATGAAACAAAAAATTATTTTATTTCATAAAATATGACAAATCGTTCAGCTGAAACTGTTCTCCATGTGATTCAGCTTAGTCTGGCACAAAGCTACAAGAATGGAGCACTTAGGATAAACTTACATTAGTAATGTTATGTGATAATCAAAGAAAACAGTCATCATTTTCGAGGCTCTAAGAAAACCTTTTTTTCTTTTTAATGGATCTAATAAATGAATAAAAACTAGCTGCTTTTCAAAGTCTATATAACAGGTCTGTCAGCTCCAATCATCTTGGTTTCATTACCATTGGAATCAGTTATTTGATTTGTGAGGTATTCTTGGAGTGCAACAAGTACGTGTTAAACAAATACATGCACAGACATCTTCGTTCTGTGTAACGTAGACCATTAGCCTTGACCTCAAGAGATAGCCATGAATGGTCTGTAAGATGAGCTTGCTATCCACTACTGCTAGCAGCCGAAAGCCTAATAAATATCTATGAACTGAATGAGATTCTATCTGCAGAACTTTTAATTTGCATTCATCT
Organism: Architeuthis dux; assembly: GCA_006491835.1. Classification (NCBI taxonomy): domain Eukaryota; kingdom Metazoa; phylum Mollusca; class Cephalopoda; order Oegopsida; family Architeuthidae; genus Architeuthis; species Architeuthis dux. Next base: position 502,883 of record VCCN01003854.1, on the reverse strand, counting down.
CAGAGATAAGATAATTCTTTTAGCAGTCAGTCCACTCTTGTAAAATTTCATCTAAGTATTATGAACTTTATCATATTGTGGAGTAAATCATTTTACTTGTCAGTAGAAAATTAAATCATTTGGTGGAAACACTGCAGTAAATCTTTTATATATGGAGGTGCAGGTGCCCTAACGGTTAACGGCACAGAGAATGAAATCAGCAAACCCAGTTCAAACTCCAGCTGCAAAAGTTTGTGTTCACTAATGCTGTTGGGAAAGGCATGGATCCACATCTCCCCCCAGCTATGGACAAATAGCAGGGCGGTGTAGCCCTATGAAGCAGTCCATCTTGGGCATCAAGGCTAGCACCCTGGCCCTGTAAGAACTGACAATTGCTACCAACAATGATTGGGTCTCCATGGATCGTTCAAGAAATGGAGACAGAATCCTTGCCTCATGTGTTGCGCGGTACAGGAAGCAACTGAGCTGAGTTTTTATCTTCTATTAGAGTTTTATCCTTCTCCCCATTGTGGCAGACAACTCCCTATGGAGCCTGGTGACGAAGACCCGGTTTCTGTTGCATGCGTCCGCTAGTGATCCTTGCAAGTTTCAAGTCTGGTCGAGCCCAGGACTTTATTCCTACAAGTTTTTTATGACCACCCCCTTGGCAGAATGAAAGTCCACCGAAGGGATACCTCCATCTTAATCGCACAGTTTGGAGTGTACTCAATTACCTGTTGAGTGCACAGGGAAATGTGTCCCAATGAAGAGTTTTCCACATTCTTTGCTCATACCTAGATTGGTACACGGCCACAATTGTGAAGTACTCACTAAGGGTCAAACTTTCTGGCAACATTAAATTGCTAACCCTCACTCTACTGCAGTGTTTGGCAAACTTTTTGGGGGGTGGGCTGGATTAGCTTCGTTTTTAAGTATGGTGGCTCAAAATGAATAAAAAAAATGAGACAATGATTATACAAGTCTATGAAAATAGCCTGTTTTTTTTTTAATTACTTAAAAAAAAATTCTCATTACAGGAGTATATGCCTACATATACTTCCATGTACTATCAATGAATGAGAACTATGAAATTCTTTTTTTTAGAGACAATATTGTTTAGTTGTAGTTCAAATTTTGTGTATATTATTAGAACAGCAGGAATGCTATTTTTAGAAATAAAACATTGATTCGTTTGCGGCAAAAATGAGATCGTTGCTCTATTTTTCAAAACTGAATCTTATTGTTCGCTAACCAAAGATAGAAAAGGACAACAGAGAATTTTTATATGCAGCATCACATATTCAATGAAGTCAGCAGGCTGGAGGAATGAGGTTGCGGGCTGTAGTTTGCTGACCCCTGCTCTACTGCATATTAGTTGTAGAAATCTTTGCTAGATTGAAAAGATATTGTGACCTTCATAGATAGAACACCAATTTTCCGACACCCTTGGTTCCAGAACCATGCCCGATTATCCATTTTGCCAGACCAAGCAAATTTTTAAGCAAATTAATACAGATATCATACATACAGTTGGTGAGCCAATAGCACATGTCTCTCATAGTTCCTGTACTGAAACACTACAGTTGGGTTTTCTCAACACATCTACCTTTTCTTGCATCAATATGGACTTGTTTGCGCTTTACACCGCCACTGACACCTGCACTTTACTTGGAGGCCATTAATAGGGGAAGATGTTAGTAAATCAACTAGGAATTTTACAAAATTGATGGAGCAGTAACAACTACCACAGTATAAACAATAAAGAGATTGCTCAGCACAATGCCACCGGTTGATGTGCCGTTAAACAAGAGTTGGTGGGTGGGTTGTATATTTCCCGTGGGTGCGAATGGTCAGTGTTCAAGTCCTGCTAAAAGCAAGGATCTTAAATGATTTTCCCACAACACAATCTTCTCACCCTAATTTCTCTCTGCTTGGACTTGTGCTATAGTTTTATACATTGATCTATTCAGACTGGTATCCTCATCTTGGTTGTCATAGTGTTCTGACCATTATACCCATTATACCATACAGTGTCTTATGTATTCGGTAACCTTTTGGGAATTTTGAACCAAATCCTTTACAATCCACTGGAGTGAATTGTTCTTGTTCCACTGTTCATGCTAGAGGATATCTTGTCTCAGTTAATTCTTCTTACCATATATGCTGGTATATAAGATGGACATTTAATTTAGAAAAACTATGCCAATATTACTCTGTGTCCTGTATTATGACTGGGGGATGGGGGGCATCTACTGGTTCGATATGGGAAGTTATAGGGCTTGGATGAGTTGCAGTGAACAGTAATCCCCAAATACCCTTATAAACCATTTATCTTATAGTCTGGAATATATGGTAGTTAGTTAGTCCTTGTGATGCCATTTTTACTTTATCCACTGAACCAGAGTATGTGACTTTCACTGCCTGAACCAGGGATTGAACTCATAATTATCAAGTAACAAGATGCACCTAACCAATGCTTTTATCCACTAGTTTAAATTGATCAATGTATAATAATTCCTCTTGTTAGGAATTCAGATGTAGATTAAGCTACAGTTTGTATATATTTATTGATATAAGTATTAATTTAGATAAGCATTGCAAATCGACAATGACATTTTTTAAATGCTTTATTTTTACCTTTTAATTTAAAAAAATTATTTTTAATCACTGCTACCAAAGGTTTAGGTTATTCATGTGTTCATACATTTATCTATCTATGTATCTGGACTTCGCCCATCCCTAACCATTCATAGTAGAAACTTGAAATTTTGCACACACACTCCCCTCAATGAGTAGGGAAATGGTTTGTTTTTTGAAAATTCCCCTCCAAAATAGGGTTTTAGAGGAGGGGTTCAATTTTCAATGTGTAGCTTATGCTAAATTGGTCACTAGTTTATGCCTGTTTTTTTGAAAATTCAGACATTTTTTAGTGATCACAGCCCAACGTTTTAATTGATCACCCCCAACACGGTATATATGGGTGACAGTGATTCATAATTTCCCTTGGAATGCTAGTTGGGATAAATTTTTTCAAATAAATTGTGGTTCGTTTATGATAATTTCACACAATGTTTTTGTTTTATTATATATTTTATTATTCAAGTATCCTCCACTTTTCGAAAGTTTGCTTTAAGCTACTTTTTTGCATTTACGAAAAATAGCGTTCAGTGTTTGTTTTGCAGCAGGCTTTTATAGAGGCAGCGCGCACCCACTTCCTCTCTCTCTCCTACACCCCAGTCTCCTGTACCTCCCATCATCCCAACCTCTGATGACACAGCCTAGCATACCATCATCATTTTGGGGGGAAATGTTAAAAAATAATTCCCATACATACAGGGGTGTATATAATTGAGCCAACTTTGATTCTTCCCCCCTCCCTCCTTTTGATTCTTTCCCTTCCCATTTCTTAAGATTTTCTTCCCCTTTAATTTTGCCGGGCGGGGGTCAACTTTATACACCTCTGTATATATATCGATGGTATGTACCGGGATCTACCATAAGATCGCCCAGGGCGGTAAAACG
>VCCN01003854.1:486457-498565 GCA_006491835.1 Architeuthis dux | reverse complement strand
ACATAGATGCTTTCAAATTTTCCTCTACAAAAACTTGACCCCTAAAATAAACGCCCATCTTATGGTAGATCCTGGTAATTGTTTTTACACTTTACTTTCAGCTTACAAAAAGTTTTTATAGGAATGCTCTACTTTCGGATATTGAGGGAAACTTGTACATCTAATTTGCCAGTGTTTTTGCTGCAGTTTGTTTGAATTTGTATAAATTGTTATCTTATTTTAATGAAAATCATTAATTGACATTTTGTCGTTCTTTTTTTTGTTCCAGAAAGAACACTTTTGTCTGGAGTGATTTTATGATTCGGTGAGGAAATAATTTTTTTATGTGATTTTTTTTTTCTTTCTTTTTTAAAAAATTAAATCAAAAATCCATAAAAAAATTCTTACATATCGATTGCAGAAAAAACATTAACAAAACAATCAAAGAAAACATAACCATTTGGCGGTCTTTTATTTTCCTCACTGAATTATAACACAAATAAGAGAACGAGAGTGAAAAAGGAGCAAACTCTAATGTACGTCTACTTCGATGATTATAAAGAAAGAATAAAGTAAACGTTTGAAGGAAAAACCCTGAATCTCTGAATTCAAGATGGAGAAGCTACCAAACGAGAAAACGATTTCGGCAGACGTATGTGGAAAACCCCAGTTCCCAAATATGCCTAACAGCATGGTGACACACCGCATGGCCCATATGGGAGACAAGCCGTTCCATCCAGAGATTTACGGAAACCAGTTTATGCAAAGCTATTACCTACAAAGTCACGGTCTGATGCATACAAATCAAAAGTTGTTTCATTCAGATATTTATGGAAAGCAGTTTGCCCCGAACTGCTATCTCCCTGCCCCGACCCACGCTAGTGAACGGATTCATGCTGTTATCGAAAAGACTTCGACTGCCGGTCCCCCACCTCTTTCAAGCCCACCCCCGTTGAGCAGCAATATCTGCCCAAAACTACAGCCACAACCACAACCACCCCCACCACCACAACCACCACCTCCTCCACAACATTCAACTCCCCAGCCGATTCTGAGCAGTATCATCCCTAAGCCATCGCCATCACCAACGTGTGTCAAGTTGTATCATTGCGATATGTGTCCGAAGCAGTTCGTCCGTCGCAACACGTTGGAAATGCACAAACGTATACATACTGGTGAAAAGCTGTTCCACTGCAGCTTCTGTGAGAAGCAGTTCGTCCACCGCGACAAGTTGCAGATCCACGAGCGGATCCACACAGGAGAGAAACCGTTCCATTGTGAGTTCTGCCCGAAGCAGTTTTCGCGCAAGGACAAACTGAAGATTCACCGAAGCTCGCACACGGGGGAGCGTCCATATCACTGCTCATACTGCGAGAAGACATTTGTGCAACGGGACAAGCTGAAGATCCACGAGCGAATCCATACTGGCGAGAAACCCTACCATTGCGAGTTCTGTCCGAAGCAGTTTTCTCGCGGTGACAAGCTGCAACTGCACCGGCGAACACACACTGGAGAGAAACTCTTCTCCTGTAGCTACTGCCCGAAACAGTTCGTACAGAAGGACAAGCTGCTGATCCACGAGCGTACCCACACTGGTGAGAAACCGTTCCACTGTGACATCTGCTCGAGGCAGTTTGCCCGCACCGACAAGCTGCAAATTCACCGTCGGACACACACAGGGGAAAAACCCTTCCCCTGTACGCTGTGCCCGAAGCAGTTTTCGCAGCGCTACTATCTCAAGGTGCATATGCGAACACATACCGGTGAGAAGCCGTTTCATTGTGACCACTGCCCAAAGCAGTTTGCCCGCAAAGATAAGCTGCAAATCCACCGACGTAGCCATACAGGAGAGAAGCCGTACCACTGTGACGTTTGCCAGGAGCAGTTCATGAAGAAGGAGCAGTTGCAGGTGCATAAACGTGTGCACGTACCGGTGCTGACAGACAGCAAGCCTATGGACTGTGAAATGTGCGTGCAACAACAACAACAGCAACAACAGCAACAACAACAACAACAACAGCATCAACAACAACACCAACAACAGCATCAACAACAACAACAACAACAGCAATCTTCGTTTTCTGAGCAAAGAGACGTGATACAAAACGCACTGAAGAGGCCGCCGTCGTCAGCGCACAGCACACCACCCGATGCCCCTGCCAACTGCGACATCTGCACGAAGCAGTTTGCCACTGTCGATGATCTACAGGTACACAAGCGTACGCACAAGGTAGTACGAAACAATTTTCTGAAGCCAACATCATGCAAAAATATTAAAGAGTACACACCAATGAGTACTTTACTTTGGCAGACTATCTGTCCTGGTCCTCCTAGTTTACAGAACCAACAGTAAAAGAATATATATAAATAACAAAAATGAAAGTAACTCTTAGAAATGAAGAATTGTCTTTCTTCAGTACCCAGAACTACCCTTTCACCCATTAAATCCTGAAACATCTGGATAAAATTAATCTGCCAACAAAAAAAACAAAAAACAAAGGGATCATTTTTGGCCAAAACGTATTATGGTGATATCCCTTTATTGATTGGAAGTTTTTTATTCTAACATGTGACCTTTCTGGTGGAACATACATATGCATACACAAATTATATATACATTTAACCAGGCAACATGGACAGGAAAAAATGTATTTCTTGATGGTGTTGACTTCTTAATGCACACCACAGGGGGTGGGGGAAATGATGCTTGGAATGGAGAAAAGAAAATGTCTTGATAATCATTTAATTAGAAATTTCCAGAAAGAAAAAAAAAAACATGAATGGCAATAAAAGGTGAATCTTGTTTGGGTGAGAGGATGATATAAAGAAGAAAAAAAAAATGACAAAGAATTTTTTTTTAATAAATTGCATGGCCTGAAAAAAATAAATGGATTGTAAATTTGAATTTTAAAAACAAAAAAATGGAAGACAAGTCGAAAATTTGGGGTTGACTTGCACTCAAATGAACTCAAAGGACAAAAATGAGTATTCGTATATCTAAACGTGTGTCTCTTTCTTTTTATTCTCATATGCATATATCTTTATGTAAGGTCAATATTCAAACGTTTCCTTTATTTTTTGTTCAAGTTTTGTGATAGTTTTTAAAGAAATATTCTTAGTCTACCATTTTTATCAATATTATTATTATTATTATTATTAATTTTTGACTAATATTTTCATTCATCTTCTTGCGTGGATCAGAAATAACGGATAAGCTCACTGATCTGCGCTGTTTACTTACTGCCATAGATTGACAGCCTGATTAAAGTTGCAATCAAAAAGCAACTAAAAGAATTAAGATGAAAGGAAATTGTTGAAATACTGGTCAAAAATGAATAATAATAATTGTTGAAATACTGGTCAAAAATGAATAATAATAATTGTTGAAATACTGGTCCAAAATGAATAATAATAATTGTTGAAAATACTGTTCAAAAATAAAAAATAATAATTGTTGACAATGCTTCATCTAATAAAATTAAAATAAAGATGATATTGCTATTCTTAGTCTATTCAAGACTGTAGAAACTTAGATTAGCAATTAGGAAAGAGGAAAAAGAAATAGTCACAAGCAGTTCTTAGCAACTTGTTTGCTCTACTTTATGCTCTTACACATTTGAAGAATCTGTGATCATTTGAACCACTGCCCCTAGGTTGTTACATATGAAATGTTGTTTTTTGAATAGTAAGATGAAGGATATAAACAACAAAAAAACGAAAGAAATTTAATCAAAATAGGACCCCTTTGAAGAAATAACCTTTTTCCAACATCCATCTCCTGATAATATGCCATCTCTATAAAAATTCTTTATGTTTAGTGGTCACAAATTCAGTTAAAGCACAATTCCCTAATATTGAAACTTTTATTATGGATATGAAGTTCAAAATGTTTGAAAAGAGCTGTAGGAGAAATGTCAGGTGAATATGGAGGATGCTGCAAGACTTCATATCCCTATTCTCTGAGCTTAGACACTGTTATGGAGCATTTCATCCAGTTCATGTGGGACTCAACTTTTTAACCTTCACTATTTGACATAACATTATATAGTTGCTATTGAAGTCCTAAAGTCTCCAGAAAGCACTCAAACCATTATTGGTGGATTGTTGGCCACTGCTGTTGATAATTCTTCATCATTAAGAACAGATTTGGGCCTCCCTTGAAGTTTATTATTGGTAACCATATTTCCTGACCTAAACCTATTGAACCAATGCTGAACAGTTTGCACTGTAGTAGTTAGTGTTCACGCCAAATCCTTTGTTGACATTATCAGCGGCTCGAGCATCATTATGTCCTAATTTGAAATTGTACTTGAAAATTAGTATATCTTCTTTGGTAGATGCCATTGTTGTTAAGGGCTCAAACACTTTCAATAATAAATCTCTATTTACATTGAATCTGCAAAAAATGCAATTACATGAGCAAATCTTTCACTTTTAGCATTATTCTCTATAATGTTAAAAAAAACAATTTTTCAATTGTAACAACCTAATGTTTCCTTTCACTATAAAAATTCATCTATCAATTAGAATCTTCCCTTCCCCAAAATACCACATTTACTCTGGGGCTATCTCATCAAATATATACAATTGGATGATATTTATGTACAGTTTGTATGGTATTATTGTCTCATTATGGCAAATAGGGAAAAGAAGTAGTGATCAAGTGAGTATGTCTTTCTCTCCATGATTAACAACTTAGGAAGGGGTCATGACAGATGGAGACCAGAGACAAGAAAAAAGGTACAGCATACTAATTTCTTTATCCCATCCTTACCCTTTTCTCGTAAAAAAAAGGGTAAAGTGTCCGTCTCTTAAGAGACAACTCCCATTGGAGTATAAATGGCCGGTGACAAAGTCCTGGTTTCCTTTGCATGCTTAGGCTTAGTGATCCTTGCAAGTTTCAAGTCTGGTCGAGACCAGGACTTTATTCTTACAAGTTTTTTATGACCACCCTATTGGCAGCCAAAGAGATACCTCCACCGTAAACACACAGCTTAGAGTGTACTCAATTAGCTGCTGAGTGCTCAGAGAAATTTGTCTTACTGTAATGAAGACAAATTTCCACTCTGTTTGCTCATACTAGGACTCTAACCCGGAATCTTCTGCGTGTGTGGCAGACATGCTAATACCCTTTTCTTGTAGTAACTACTTTTGTTTTAATCATTGTATGTGGTTTGTTAGGACTAATTTCCTTGTCTTTGTTGTTTGTTTTGGTTAGTCCAAATGAACCGCATACAATGATTAAATCACTCCATCTAACAAAATTCAGACACTTTTATTTGGGTTTTTGTAAAAACAATCTGATCAAAATTCAAATGAACATAGAAAATTATGCTTAAAAGAATTTATGCAGCACTTACAATATTTTTTCCCCCTTTTTAAAAAACAAAATGGGAGGCAGATGTTGTAGTGAGAGTACATAACTGACATAGTTGAAAATGTTTTTTATTAGCTTTTTGCTAGATTACATATAAATAGAAGTTTTTATTTTAATTAGGCATGTTTTTTTTTTAAGATGTTGAGCAGTGAGTCATCTATCTAGTCTTTTCCCAAAGTAACATTTGAATATTGCCCTTATATATGTGTGTGTATGTACACATATATATATATATGAATTTGTTTTTACTTAATATAAGATTTTTAAAAAAACATATATAAATGATTTCTAACTTAGGTTTTATTATAATTTTTTTTTTAAATTTTGAAGTATTCTTTTCTTTTTTTTAAACTGTATGTTTTTTATTTATAATTTGTATTTGCTTGCTCTCTTTTTTTCAACCCCTCCCCACATCTCTGGTTTAGTGTTTGAATGTTTGACCAAAAGCCCTACAAATTTAAATTCAAGATTGCAGCAAACTCCTTGTGGGGCATAGGGCCGCAACCACAGTAAGTTTTACGGGGTGGAGTTGCTAGCCCAATGTCAAACCCTCCTCTTTTACCCGGGCTTGGGACCAGCTATGGCAACTGCCAAGCTGTAGGTTTTTTCTGTCAGAGTAACCTTCTCTTAGATGGAATGCTTTACAGGGCTAAAGGGCTCCAACTTCCCTGCTATTTACTCATAGCTAGGGGGAAAGTGGATTCTTGTCTTTCCCAAGGGTATTAGTGCAAAGTGAACATAAACAGCCTTGGGTGAAACTTGAACCACGGTCTGCCGATTCTATTCCTGGCTGTCAACCTGTACTTTTAATCTGTATCGTTATTATAAATTAGTAAAATTATTAGGGTTAAAATGTCTTCGAAGGCTATCAGTATTAAAGTCATCAATTTTTCTTTTTTAAATTTCATCTGATACCCATTTCACTTAGCGGTTAATCAAACATTAAAAAAATAGTAAAATTGAAAGCAATAAAGAAATAAAATGGGAAGACCTGATCTTTTAGGCTTGTTATCTAAACATAAAACTTTTTACCTATGACTGCCATTGTGTTGGTTGACCATCATTCCAATGATGTCTGTGGCTGTGTGGAAATTTGCATAGTAACCTGTGCATGAATGTTTTTAAAGTGGGAAACTCCCACTGTCTCAGCCTTCAAAGTCATTTTCCAGTGGTGAGATGAGATGCCATAACCTTTTTGGCTACAGGAGTTGTCAGAATAATCTTCTCTTAGTTGCACTGCCTAACGGGGCTAAAGGGCTTCAACTGCCCTATTTACTCGTAGCTGGGTGAAGAAGTAAGCTTAGTAATTGTCTATATAGATCAAGTTTATATTTAACTGATTGAGGCACATTTCTTTTTCTTCCACTTTGAACTACCTCACCAACTTGATCAGTCTGGGTACTGAACAAAATGGTAGGACAGATTATAAAACTCTGTGCTCCTAGATATAATGAAGATAGAAAGGTAGCATTAAAAATGACACACCATGCAGATACCAATACTGCAAAAGTGGTATGAAATATAATTGTGCTTCAAAGAGTTCAAACCTGCTAAAAAAAATTAACCTATGCAAAGTTTCATGAAAAATGATTTGTTGGTTATGAAAAAATGTTATTTACAGATATTCGCGATCTTATTAAAGAAGCCTCTAGTGTAATAAATATAATAAAAGGCCTATATGCAACATGGTAACATTCAAACATTAACCCTTTTTTTTCTTTTTTTTTTTTTTAAGCAATTAGTATATTTTTATCACTCATTCTGGCACCATCACCACCCAATAAAAACAGAACGCATACCATTTTTTTTTTTTTTTTTTTTAACCTGATCACATATTTTAGATACACCTTTTTAGAGAGAAATTTCTCACTATCTTAATAGTATTTCCAAGGTTATAGAAAAACATTTTTTTAAAAATTTCCTGGGGCATTATTAAAAATAAATGAAAAGCTTGCTTGTACAACTATAATGACTTGAGATACTTTCACTGATTAATGTAGAATTTCAACAATGAAATAGTTTGGATTGTGACCGAGCAAAATGAAAGAGCAAAAAGCCTGCTTCTTTACAGTACGACTGAAGACTATGCATTTTCAAGACCCATGAATGAGAGTATATTATAATAGATGATTTGGGTTGTGACTGTTGTAAACAAATGTTACCTTATTTTCTGCTCTTAAAAGATTTTCCATATTTTTTTATCCCCTAAAAGTTGAAGGATTTAAGAAAGGTGTACCTAAAATATAAGATCAGGAAAAAGGTAATTTTTACCCCCCTCCACCTTTTTTTTTTAATCAATCATGTAAAAGTGATCTGACAATTTTTTCTTCTTTCATTTTTTATTTTTATTTTTTTTACTTTATACTGGAGATCCTCAAAACAGTTTTTTTATGAGCCATCTCAAAAATAGCAAATCAATTAATAACAACTCTTAGTGAGCACCTAACAACCGATACAGTGATATACCAATACACTGAATTAAATACCTTGAATTTATTACCTGTAAATTGTTTGAATTGTTGGTGTGTTATCAATGAGGTATATAATAAGGAGAATACCATATGTAAATTATCATTTGTAGTGGTAATAGTTTAATGAAGGTCTTAACTGGTTTGTTTACATACCAAACATGTCGTGCAGTGTTGACTGAGCTGGTGGGCATGGCCAGTAGGTGGGTGACACACTGATTCACGGTTCAGTTTGTTGCCTTCTTCTGTCTTAACCAGTTTTAAAATGTGTTATCTTGGAGCTGACAGCAAAACGAAGAAAGTCTGTAATTAGGGGAGGGCTTTGAAGACCAACTATGACTAACAGAAAAGTGGTCTTTAATGTAGTCAACACTGGCGCATTTTCTCCTCTTTCGGCGCTCGGCCACCATCTCTGGTAGGCTGTCCAACCTCACCAGTTATATTAATACTGTATTGTTTGTCAGATGTTTAATATACTTATAGCTTAAACATTTGTTATAGGGTGGGGTCTGGGCGGGTTCTGGAACCAATCAAGTGGTATTTTACGGTCACTGTTTTTGTATCTAGCCTATGGCAACCTCTTTTTGGGGGATGGTTTTCTTTTTTTTATGCCTCAAGTGTTGTCTTATCGACCAAAATATACAGTACTTACCACTAAGCCATAGTGGCTTATCATTTAAATATATCTTTGAATATCTTGTCTACTATTTTGTAGACTAGATAGAGGAAGATATAGTAAAAGCATAATATGTATGCAGGAAGGAATAAGTAAGATAATATACATTAGCCTCATTTAAAACTAAAATAATGCTTTGAATATTATAGTATCCTGTCTACCATTTTTGTAAATTAGATATTAAACAATACAATGAAAGCATAACATACGTACACAGGAACAAGCAAAGAAACTAGACTAATAATATTATGGATTATCATCATTTAAATCTAAAATAATGCTCTAAATATCATAGTATCCTGTCTACCACTTTGAAGATTAGACATTGGAAGATACAATGAAAGTATAATATATGTATACAGGAATGAAGGAACTTGGGAACAAGAAGAGCAACATAGATTTTTAAAGTATGTGTTCTGGTGCAGTGGTCTTGGTTGACTCTATATTAGCATCTTCTCTAAAATTATTGTCTTTGAGGCAAAGATAACATAATCTTAGCATAATGAGCCCAGCAGTCCTAAGTTAAAACAAAATTTCAATCATATGCAACAGAAGAGTTTTAAAGAATAAGCAAGACTAGCAAGGTTATCCACTATTACCCAGATATATTAGGAAAATGTCATTAACTTTAGTTGTTGGATCCTCATTTTATATACCAGTTAATAAAACCTGTAACAGAAAGAAATAGTCCAGTAATTGGGCTAAATTGTATTCCCGTTGAGTGCCAGTGTATTGGAATCAACAGTATATAGAAGCTTGTCTTGATATTTGCTATTTAAACAGAAAAAAATAAGTGTTAAAGTTTTTTTTATCTGACCTCATTCCAGATACTTTATTTTTTTCAAAATTATAAACAAAAACAAACAGTCACACAACAAAATGTCCAAAATAAGAGCAGAAAATAAGTTTAAAAAATCAGTTTATAATTGTCACAATCCACACTGTTTCTCTATAGTAGATATATCTTCTTTGCTCATGGGAGTGTCCACACGATTGCCAGTTGTACTGAATAGAAGCAGGCTTTTTATTTAAGACCCCAGGAAATTGTGCTAAGTGGTTTTTCATTATATTTTTTTTAATTATTTAAAAGAAATTAAAATTCAAATGTAGTTTTGTTTGTTTTATGTTTTGAAAAAAATTTCTAAAAATAAAAATAATTTTTCAAAAACGAGGTCAGTTAGAAAAAATGTTTCTTAGGTACAAAATCATTCATGTTGGTAATTTGGGATAATTTTTAAACAACAGAAAAAAAAATAGTTTTTCTATCAAGGAAAACGTTTTAGATATTTCATATGGCCCACAATTTAGCTTTTGAGGATCTCCTGTTTATGCAAAATGATTATTAAAAAAAAAAAAACAATATTTGTGATCTGTGTTTGTGCATGCATGGGATATTTAAGATAATAAAAAAACTGATTTCTATTCATCATAAAAATCATTCTTGCTACTTTTGTCATTGTGTGAATCAGAGTTGCCAGATTTAGCCAGAAGGGAAGATAATCCGTTTTATCTCAGAGACTTACCGAACATTGGAATAGCGTTGAACTTGACCAGCCTGAAGAGGCTCAATTTCTAAATTCAACGCTATCCCAATGCCGGTGTTGTGTAAGTCTCTGGAGATAAAGCTTGGATCATCTCCCCTTCTGGACAAATCTGGCAACGCTGTTGTGTACAGATTTAAAGCTGAGGCTACCAGCTTGGTCTACCTAGTTCAGTGTTTCCCAAACATTTTGGGCCGCAACCCTTGCCCAGATTTTTTTTGGCTTGGTTCCCCTAAGGGCGGAAACGTAATTTCAGTGTTTTTTCATTTAGTATTATCAAAAAAAAATTTACCAAGTTTTACTTTAATTTAATAATCAAGTACAAGTATTGAATGTGAACAGACTGGTATACGTCAAGAGTTTTCATACATTTTTAGTTGGTTCACAACTATTTTCCTGTTCGAGAGTCTCAATGATGTTTATATTCAAAAATTGTGATGTAAATATATTTGTACTATGTTTTACTCTTAACATTTTTTTTTTTTCATTTAAAAAAAAATATTTTTTCATTTCCTTAATATTTTTTTTTTCAAATCAACCATGGGTTTGGAAATCACTGACCTAGTTGAACAAACACACATTGATGAACACACTGGCAAATATGATTCTTCGATTCAATCATTTACATGGCCCTTTCACTGCTGCAATATCCATGGCCCTTCCTAAACCAGTGTCACATTGTCACAGTAAAATGCATTTCAAGTTAGTGAATACTCGACAACCCTGTGACCTGTCTATAGTTTTGAGAAGGGTCATTAACATTCAAAGAGTTGTTTGGACAATTGAACTCCTTCTTGTTGTTTATGATGTTCACACATTTGGCGTCTACTACTCAGCAGGGGCATGGTATGGAAACCCAGGCCTAACAAGGAAAGGAAAACACCCGAATATTGGAGAGAAGATTTTCTGTTTACCACCATTACATTCAGATAGTACACCTGAAGAAGACTGTTGAATGAATCAGCCGAAACATTGTGTTAAGAGTTCAATTATTCAAAAAACTCTTTGAACCCTGTGATCTGTTTGGTTATCCTTTGAGAGAAAAGCAATCTTATGTGACCAGAATGAACATTAAAACCCATAAGAACCCAGACCCATTTCTACTTGAAGGAACATTATGTGGGATTCTGGGTAGGTAAATTGACACACAGTCATGTTAAAATCAAGGATAAAATATATTATATAATAGACTGTGCAGATTAATTAAATTGTATGTGGCACCGGTGTCACAGTGGGTTCTTATGGGTTAAATTTGCAAATAAATAAATAAGGGAGTCTACTCTATAATTAGCATTTGACAGTTTTCTCCCTTGACAAATCAGTTCATTATAATAGGGCTGAGTGCAGATATTATTAAGTTGCAAATCACCCAAATTATTTAAGTACTCTTCAAGTTAGCACATTTTAAGGGTACCTTATTTCAATATATATAACTACACTGCACCGTTTTGGCTAATTAGAGGTCACAAACAGATAAACAGAATGAGAATTTTAGTATTATATAGATAAAATCTTTAATTTCTTGTCTATAACATTGAGAAGAGTCATTAACATTCCAACTTTTGTTTGGACAATCAAATCTCTTCTCCCCATCTTTGATGTTGTCAACACAATGTTTTGGTTGATCCATTCTTCAGCCCTCGTCAGATGTATAATTCAAGAAAAAAGGCAAAGCTTTTTTTTGCCCCAGACAGTTATGGTAAAGAAAAATTGTGTTCATTAATATACCAACTTGACTGACAAGCTGATATATGCTGCTTCCTTCAACTTTTTCACTCCCCAACAGTGCTCCCTGTCAATTATCTGGACCACAATTTTCTTGGGGGGGGAAAAAAGTTTATCTCTTTTCTTGAATTAAACACCTGATGAGGGCTGAAGAATGGATTGATCAAAACCTTGCGTTGACAGCATCAAGTATGGGAAGAAGAGATGTGATTGCCCAAACAAAAGTTGAAACTTTAATTTCCATGAGTTCAGCTAGTTAAAAATAAGGATTTCAGACAGTTTCTAACGGTTCACATAATGCAGATTTATTTTATTTACTTGGGATCAAGTTTACATCAGGCA
>VCCN01003854.1:451657-468171 GCA_006491835.1 Architeuthis dux | reverse complement strand
AATAATCTTTTTTTCAATTTGTTGTGTTGTGTAAGAAGAAATGTATTGAAGAACATATTTTCCACTGCATTGTGAAATTTGAAGTTTTTCCCCCCTGGGCAATGCCAGGTATCCCAGCTAGTATGTAAGCAATTAGTCATTTTTGATGGGTTATATGCTAGTATTATTATAATACAACTGGTTTTGCTTTTTAAAATCTTTGCTAAAGGTTAATATTTTTCATATCTAAAATCAAGAATGGCTCCTAGCCCTTCTCAACGTGTACAGGATTCAATTAAATGAAACAATTACTCATATATAGGTTGAGCCCCAATTTTTGCCTAAAAATTTGATTTTAAAAACTATAAATATACAAGGATGGATCAATAAGTCAGTAGCACAGTTATTAGCTGAATTTTGATCTGAAATTTTCACTGTATGATGTTCGATTTATGTAATTTAATGCTCACCACTGAGTCAAGTGCATTGACCAGGAAGGAGATTATGTTGAAAAATAAATGCTTTTTTCATCATTAGGCTGCAGCCTTAATGATCTACTTATGTATGTCGTAATTTGCAGAGAATCCAGTGTTCAGAATGAGTCTACATGACTGTATTATGAATAAAATATCATGAAAAAAAAGTTATCAATATGCATAAAAATGTATCTTTAAAAAAAAGCTATTAATATGCATAATATATAAGCCCCCCCCCCTCACAATGCTATTAATATGTATGTATTTAAAGGCTACCATATATGCCAGTAAGACAGACATTTAATTTTTTTTTAAACTATGCAAATATTACACTATGTCCAATGCACTGGTATTATGACTAGGGGGCTGTCTACTGAAACTCGTGGTCCTGTTGGCTAGGGCCTAGAATACACTGACTGCATCCCCATGCAGAGGGGTAAGACCCCTCCAAACAGAAGCCACCTGTTCTTTCACTAGAGTCGCAAGACAAAAAAAACTAACCTTCCACCAAAATCTCAAGACTCTATTTAAATTTAAATTTCTAAAACAAAAACGATTTCAGCATTAAATAACCCATCAATGGTTGATATGCCATAAAACCAACCAACCAATCAATCAATCTACTGAGGCTCGATATGGTCAGTTATGGGGCTTGGATGAGTTACAGTGAGCTGTAGTCCTCCAAATACCCTTGTAAACCATTCGTCTTATAGTCCAGCTTTACCCCCAGGATAGGCTTTTTTTTCAGTGGCTCTTCACTTCTTCCACTATCTTCTTTATTCATTAATTTTCAGTTTTGCCTTATCAATAATCATCTAACTACAATTGAAGAAATCTGTGCACTGCGATTACTCGACAACTGGTCATTGTATGAAGTTGACATTCGCCATATTAGTCAGCACACAAGTGTCGAGTTTAAAGTTTTTTGGATCAGCGGTTCTTGAGAAATCTAATAAAAAAAATTTTTTAAATCAAACATTAAAAATTATCTAAATTTAGATATAAAATATCTAAATTGGTAACACCTGAAGAGAAGTAACTGAAATGCTTCGAAGCAGTAGTTTCATATGACGGCCGGAAAATTATTTTAAATGACAATTATGGCTTCCAAACATGCACCTTTGGAATAAGCACTGCCCTCGTTTACAGTAATATCAAATCATTATATGAAAAACCAGTGCAGGTTATATCTCTCTCTAATCTTGCGATTCTTTCAATTTTTGTTTATATTACAGGCGCTTTTTCTATCATAAGCCTACTGGCTTATTGATGTACCTATGTATATATATTTAAAACCTATTCTTCGGTTCATTGAACTCCTTCTTGTTGTTTGCGTTGTTAACACGTTTCAGACGATCCATTCTTCGGCCTTCTTCAGGTGTAATATCCGAGTGTGATGGGGTAAACAGAAGTTTTTTAATTTCAAAGGGGCTAACCCTTACAAGTAGGAAGAAGGAGTTCAATCGTTCGAAGAACTATTTGAATGTTAATGACCCTTCTCAAAACTATAGACAATATCCTTATTCTTTGGTATTATTCTTTTATTTGAGGAGATTGCTCTCTCCACATTCTTCTTTCATATGAGGAGGTCTGCTCTTCACAAGGTGCTTATTTATTGTAAAAAATGATAATTTAGATTACTTTAACATCCCCCCCCACTCCCTGAGAATGGCCATTTGAACCTCATATACCCTAAGTTTTGTCAATTAAATATCTCCCCCTTAGACTGCTTGGGGGGGGGGGGTTAATTGACAAAACTTGGGTGTATGAGGTTCAAACGGTCACTCTCTGGGGGAGGATATTAAAGTAATCTAAATTATCAATGCTTTATTTTATTGACAAATTTAAAGATATTGTTCATTCATATGAATACATAAGTTTTTAAAAGCATTATTGCAAAAATTGCATTGACATTTCCAAGCATACCTATCGGGACTTGTATGTATTGGGTCCGATTCAGTGTTTCAGCACACGTGTCACACTTATCTTCGTGGTTCTTACTCTAAAAGACTGTTTTGTTGTAACCTGCGAATCGCTGGCAATGGCTTGGAACTTGTTTTCAGCCATGGGTTCTCTACCCTTAGTTTTGGCAATTAAACACTCTTCCTCCAATATAACCAGTCATGGGGGGAGATGTTAAGTCTTGAAAACTGCTTGATTGATACCACTCCTAATTGACAGTGGAACTCTTTGGTGGAAATAAAGTTTGATAAAATTATTATGGCAGCTCACTTTAACTCTCGAAGATTTGAATGTCAATATCAAGGGGAATAATTACCGATCAAAGTTACCTCCCTTTCAGCTTTAGGTGAGGTTTTTATTTATTTATATTTTAAAATTCTATCAATTAAAAAAAAAAAAAAAAAAAAAAACCTCACCTAAAGCTGAAAGGGAGGTAACTTTGATCGGTAATTATTCCCCTTGATATTGACAGTCAAATCTTCAAGAGTTAAAGTGAGCTGATTATTCTGCTTCACACACATGTATACATTTAAAAATTATTCTTTGTATTCTTCTTTCAGATGATGCTGTCTCAACACAGTGCCAGCTTTTATCGGCAACCTTTAAGAACATGCCAAGACTCTCACTGACACCAAGATCTTATCAGAGGCCGAAGATCTAATCATTGTCACATGAGCAAAACGACTTCTCACGGTATAAAAATGATTTCTTTTACTTCTTTTTAAAAGCAAATAGAATACCAAGGAAAAGTATTTGGTCCATTTGCATACTGATGGATAAGTTTTTTTACTCACTCTAAACTTTCTTCTCATTTTGGCATACATACAAACTATTTTTCTTCATTTAGTTTAGAGGTAGTTGGATTCAAAAGACCAACCCTACACAAAAAATAAAGTAAAAAAAACCTTAAAATGTACCCCTTTCAACCAATGTTCCCATCAGGGAACCAACATAACCCTTACGGACAGCCTGTGTACCCAAGTAGTTATCTAAAATGTCCGGAGAAGCCCCTTCCCATGACAGACAAAATGTATGGTACACCAAATGATATGTGCAGGAAAGACATGTCCTCAACCCCTAATGCTGTGCCATCCCCAGCATCATCTGAGGAGAGGGGTAGTCTTGGAGACCAGCAACTTTCCCAGACCACTTTTGAGAGCAAACACCAGTCGGAAAAAGATTTCCAGTGCACTTTCTGCAAGAAAGGATTCTCAAACCAGTTCTTCCTCAAGAACCACGAACTCACCCACACAGGTCTAAAACCTTTCGAGTGCAGCTTTTGCGGTAAAGCTTTCACGCAGAAAATAAACCTCAAGAATCACTTGAGAACGCACACAGGTGAAAAACCGTTCCAGTGTAATATTTGCAACAAATCCTTCAGTCAACGGGGAAACCTGAAACTCCATCTCAGGACCCACACTGGAGAGAAACCTTTCACCTGTGACGTCTGCGGCAAAGCCTTTTCCCAGAAGATCAACCTGAATGATCACAAGCGGCTCCACACAGGAGAGCTGTACTACTGCCAATTTTGCAAGAAACCATTCTGTAACCAGTTCTTCTTGAAAATCCATGAACGCACACACACTGGTGAGCTTTATAAGTGCACCTTCTGTACCAAAGCATTTACTCTACAAATCAATCTTAAAAACCATTTAAGAACACACACTGGAGAGAAACCCTTTGAGTGTAATATTTGCAAGAAGGCCTTCAGCCAAAGAGGCAACCTTAAGCTGCATTTGAGAACGCACACTGGGGAGAAGCCCTTCGCGTGTGAAATTTGTGGTAAAGCGTTTTCCCAGAAAATCAACCTGAACGACCACAATCGCATCCATACAGGGGACTTATTCTATTGCAGTTATTGCAAGAAATCCTTTTGCAACCAGTTCTTCCTGAAGATTCACGAACGTACTCACACTGGTGAGGTGTTTAAGTGTAACTATTGCAGCAAAACCTTCTCACAGAAGATCAACCTGAAGAACCATGAACGGACCCACACGGGAGACCGTCCGTTTCAGTGCCATATTTGTTCAAAAGGTTTCAGTCAGCGAGGAAACCTGAAGCTCCACCTGCGGACTCACACAGGAGAAAAACCGTTCGCATGTGATGTGTGCGGTAAAGCCTTTTCCCAGAAGATTAACCTGAACGATCATAAGCGTCTCCACACTGGAGAGCTCTTCTACTGTCAGTTCTGCAAGAAACCTTTCTGCAACCAATTCTTTTTGAAGATCCACGAGCGTATTCATACAGGAGAGCTCTACAAATGTGACTTCTGTCCGAAAGAGTTTACTTTGCAGATTAACCTCAAGAACCATATGCGTACACACACGGGAGAGAAACCGTTCAAATGCACATTGTGTGATAAGGCCTTCAGCCAACGCGGTAACCTGAAGTTGCACATTCGCACTCATGCAGGAGAAAAACCGTATTGCTGCACGCTCTGCCCCAAGGTCTTCTCCCAAGCGGGGAACCTGAAAACCCACCTGCGTACTCACACGGGCGAAAAGCCATTCAAATGTGACGGCTGTGGGAAGTCGTTCTCACAGAGGGCAAATTTGAACAACCACAAGCGCACACGAACCGGCTGTGAGCTGTATTCCAAAACCCCTCAGACCAATCAGATGCAGCACACGCCAACCCTGACATCTCCGGGCACAACTCCCTCGCCATCATCCTCATCGATGCTCGGTAGCGGACAGGGCGCCAATAATCACAGCCTGGACAAAGTGTCTTCGTCGGCCTTCAGCTCGTGTGACAGTGAGGCAAACAATAACACCAACAACAATGCGGGCCACAAACGTCTGCGCGCCACCTGCGAGCTATTCCCGAAGCACCCACCTCTGCCACAACCCCCACCTTCTCTGATGAGCCCAAGCACTAATCCCTCTCATCATCAATCACAGCAGCATCAGCAACAGCAGCAGCATCATCATCATAGAAGCCACTCACCATACAACTCCTGCGACCCAGACAACCGACATGGCAGCAAACACCACCCACAACATGTTCCAGTGTCTTCACCCCCTCTCTCCCCACATAAACCAACTATGAAGATGAACCAGGCCAACCCTGCACATTCAGGGCCACCCCTGAGCCAGGCCCACCACCACCGCGATTCACAGATGTTTCCCATGCGACTGCAGACCCCAAACGTATCAAGTGCTCATGCAAATCCAACTACTTACCTGCATGAGATGCCCCAAAGTTGGGAGAGTAACTACTTGTGGTCGAGAGGCTACCCTGTACCCCCTCTTCTTGGCTCCAGCTGGCCTAATATGCCCCCGGGGTCTTATTCTTGTGGGATGAAGCAGGGAAAACAGAATTCATGGAATAGCCTACAAGGGATGCATGCCCCATCCAAAGGTGGGTCAGACCACTATAATCAGAAATAAATCCTTGAAGATGGCCTTTGAAAATGCAGTAAAGTTTGTTTATAACAAGAAAAGATAAAATACTTTTTCTTGCTTTGTGTGTCCTCCCTTAAAAACATTTGAAGAAACAAAAAAGCAAATGTTGAGAAAAGTTAGGTATTTTATAAATGAATATTAAAATATTATATCTCATCAGTATTTGGATAATGATATCTGACAAGATGATATTAATAGTTGACAATATGGACAGAAACACAAATTGTTTGTAAAATCAATAATTCATTAACATGTTTCGCTGGTTACAGCTTCATCAGAATAATTTTGTATTTTCGTATTATTCTCAAGAAGTTGTAACTAGCGAAACATGTTAATGAATTGTTGATTTTGCAAACAATTTGTGTTTCTTTCAACTAACATTAACAATATCGATATTATATCTCTATACCTAGATTTTTTTTCGGACTGTTGTCCTCATTTTGGCTGTTGTACCCCATGGCCTTCTTCAGGTGTTTGTCGTATTTGGTAACACTCTCGGAATCTCAAGTCTACCCCACCCCCATTCAATCCACCGGGGGCAGACTGTTCTCATTCCACCGTCTATGCGTTACCGAATACAACACATACCTGAAGAAGGCCGGAGGGTACAATGGCCGAAACATTGTGAACATATAAACAACCAAAATAAGGACAACAGTCCAAATAAATCTATGTAGAATGATAATTCCTCATCTCAAAAAATTCAGACAGGAATTATATCTCTAATTATTCATTTCAAAACTTGGGGAAAAATATTTAAAAAATTAAAGGGTGATTTAAAATAAAGTAGGTGCCTGGACAGGTGTCATGTTTTAAATTAAGAAAATACATATAAATATTAAACCGCATACATTATGCTCAGACTGATTAGACTCTGGCAGTGAGCAAATAGCATTGATCGGAAAATAAAGAATAAGCCTCGAGTGAGACTCGAACCCACATCCCCTAGCCAGATCTGCTTTATCAATTATGTCACCAAGTCTAACTGGAAGCAGAAGCTCGAAATAACACCCATAAACCTACTCTTCTTTCCAATCATTTATTTACATTTCTGATGGTTACAGTATTTAATACATGTATCCATTTTTATTTTTGTTCGAGGAAGTATTATAAATCAATATTAGTTAAATTTTTATGACTACTTTTTACCTTCATCTTAAATTTATCGTAACTTTTGCTCAGAGCGATTACCTTCCGGCAGTGAGCAGTTGCATAGTAATATTTGAGATTTTAGTAATAGTATTACTTTGTTTTTGTTTTGATCTTTGTACAGCAGATATGACTTCAGTTTCAAATACCTTTGTATTTATCTGTTGTATATGTATCACATAGATACCACGCTCCCATTAATTACTGTGTTAAAATAATAACCCTAATTAAAGGTGATAATTGGCTAAAGCCTTAAACACCCAGTCATTCATAAAAGTTGAAGGCAGTATGGTACTATAGTAATAGAGCAAGTGCTGAAACACTAAATCAGAATTTATAGCTTGCAAGCATTTATTGTGGGGACCTTGAAATTGCAGTGCCTGTAGCATATGCTGCATATGCTACATTTGCTACTTAGTTAATCTGGCACTGGGTTCATATTTTATGTAATTGTCCCTTTAGTTCACTATTTCTTCCCGTTTTTGTCATAAATGGTTGGAGACAGATTAAAAACAAAAGTCTGGCTCCATGTGCAATATATTTGTCAGCCTATGAGACATATGGTTTATAAGCTTAATTAGGAGACTACTACTCACTGCAATTCATCCGGCAAATCAGGTAGTTATTGAATCTATAACATTAAATATGTATAGAATGTCCGTTAGTCTGGAATCAGTAAAAAAAAAATCATAAAATATACAAAAGGTTTTTTTCTGAAGATGATGTAGATTAGCATTGAAATCTATATTATAATGATCTGATTTCTATATGTATGTTTGTAAATGCACATATACCCACATAGATAGATATCACTATCTACAGGCTTTAGTATTGGGTGTTGTGCTTTATATTGTTTTTTTATTTTTTTAACTTGGGTTTAAGGCTAGAAAGAGCCCCCCCCAAAAAAAACTTTGGACTAGAGCTTTTAATATATCTAAAGCACAAAATAAGAAAATAGAGAAATGAATACAACTATCATTATATTTTATCTACTTTTTTTTTTTTTTTAAACCCTTTTGAGACTCCTTGGACATATATATCCCAAAGCTATGATGACTGCTGGGATATATATGTCCTGTAAATCTCTTTTAGAAGTCCACTGAGACATTTTAATCCAGGCATTAAGCAACATAATAGGTTAGTCTTGAAAGGGTTAATTTATCATCAAGTGACTTAAGGGAGGTGCACAAATTATTATTGAATGGAAGAATTCTTGGTCACTTGTCCTAGAAAAGCAAGAAACAAAGAATCAAAATTACTATTTATTTATAATTGTGGAACATGCGAGAATCTTTAAAAAAAAAAGAAAGTTTTTTTGTTTTTTTTTAAGTTCAAGACCTCACTTGTGGAATATCACTATCTGAAAAAAAAAGTTGTTGTTTTTTTTTTTTTCAAGTTCAAAGCCTAACTCGTGGAATATCACTGTCAGAAAAAAAGTAACCTGACAGATTGTGATATGGTCATATTTCTAATATACATTTAAAATGAAAAAAAATCATTGCTACTGCTGAAAAAAAATCTTATACTTGACATAGTTATACATGAATGTAATCAGAGTGAAACAATAGACATTTAGATCTGATATTTTTTTGTTTTGTTTTGATTGTAATGTGTGGAGAAGGATGCTATCAGTGTGCCCACCCCGTCATTTGCCCTCCTAGATTTGATAGCAGCTACAATCTAACAAAACAGAGTGAAAGACAACACTGAAACTTATAACAGTTGTTATTTATACTCAAATTGAACACTTAATTTGAAGATGGCTTTCACATGAAGGTTCATGCTTTAAGGACATGTTTGCTAATCCACATTATGTCAGGACTTGGCAGTCCAAGTGGCAGAAGCGTAACTTAAGAGGGGGCTATTTGAAAAAGCCCCCTTGGTCACAATGGACAGGGGCCCTCAAAAGCTTTATAAATAGTAGTTCATCTACTGCGTTTCTACTGACAAATCTCACTAAATTTGGGAGGGAGCCCCTCAAGGGACCAAGCTACCCATGGCCCCTAAATCCCCCCAAATCTCTAGCTACACTTCTGCCAAACGGGCTTCATTGAGCCAGGTCCTATTGTTTTGAAAAATACATTGTAACAGAATCTTTGGATTACAATATGTCCACCCCTATTTCATAATCATATTTTTTCTTCTAAATTATTTTTTTTATAAATTTTTAAAACTTTTTTTTCTATTTTTTAAAAATTTGAATTTTGATTGTGGGTGGGTGAAATATTTAATAGTATTGACATTTTCTTGTTTAAAAGTAAGAATATTAATTCCCTACTCATATATATAAATTTTTTATTGCAAAAAGAGAGAAAAAAGTACATACAAAAATGTAGACATTTTTTTAACAAATCAAAAGGAGAAAAAAAAGAAACCAAAAAAATATACCCGTTCCCATTCACCCCTCTCTCATGGTTCACCGTAGCAACTGTTCATACATCTGCATCACATTCATGTGAGAATTCTTTTTTTTTTTTTTTTTAATTTTTAACAGTTTTTATTATTATTTTTTTCATTTTTTGTTATTCTTGTTGTTGCTAATGTTGTCATCAGTTTTTGTTGTTGTTGCTAATTGTCACATTTGCTTCGACTGGCTTATTGTGAATAATTCTTATATTTTATCATATTTTGTGATGAGTCCATTCTAATAACTTCTCTTTATTTATTAAAAGAAAAAGGAGAAGAAGAAATTTTGTTTTAATGGCTGCAGTCTAATACCTTCTGCCACTTATTTTTACCCAAATCATCCAAAGTTGGAAAACACACGCAAAAATACAAATGTTTTCATCCATAATTCTAATAAATACTGTGGCCATTAAGGGACACGGTCTTCTGTTTCCAAATGAAGTTCTGCATTCCCATGATTGCTCCCAGGTATTGGTGTGAAGCTACCATTTTGTCCACTAAATAAAATTTTAAAAAATGAAAATAGAAAAATATTGCAAAAAATTTAATCTCTCAATGTTTGTACATCTGTAATTACATTTTAAAAAAAAACATAAAATTAAACAAAAAAACAAAACATAACTAGCTGTAGAACTAAAATTAAACTGGCTTTAGCTCTTCCTATATGCAAATTATTATTTTTATTTCTTTTGTAAACCATCTGTATGTCCAGCAGTGGTGGAAATGGTGTCTACCTACTTCTCAATTTGTGTAGTTTATATCGTCTTAAAACGGCCCCCGTAATTGGCTGTATTTTTAAAAATTACCCACGGGGCTTACAGTTCCTGAAAACACTGCTGCACGGGTTCACTTCGCTCATCTCTGATGGACCCCTCTGTGATCTTGAGCATAAATCTCAATAAATCTTAGATACAGCCTTACCATATACCTAGTTTCTAAAACCCATTTCCATCACTGATGTCCAGGTTGGGTACTTATAATGTGTTAGCAATTGTTGTTTGTTGTCTATTCCTGTAGACTCATTGTAGAGCCTAAGGCCACAACAACACCATGCCAGCAGACTCAGTTCTGGGAAACTCTCCTCAGCTGGGCCCATGTCAGTCCGGCTGCCTTTGCCTCACTCTCAACTGATCTTCTTCAGGTCCACTTTGGCCTCTCAACTCTTGTCTTCCCCTTTGGATTGCAGTCTGCCGCTTGAGTTGATTTCCCACTCTCGAACTGGGGCTCTGATGTTCCAGGTCCCTATCATGTTGTTAGAAGGTTGTCCGTCAAACTGGCTTTCTGTAGGCTTTCACCAGCATGCGTCATGAGTCTTTCTGAAGAGGAATCTTCCTGACCAGGCTCATGCTGGGGTAATTGATGGGGTGATGCTGCTGTGGTTTCAGTAGCAAGTAGGTTTTATAGATGGAATTGCTAGCCTTAGGACAAGGGGAGCCCATGGCTGGTGGTGTCTGAAGAGCAGCCCACTCTTTCCGTCTTTTCCTCTTGTCCTCAGCAGCTGCTCATCTCTCAGCTTCCAACTTGAGGCTGGCTGCGTTGATGCAGTGGTGCCAGGCTTTTATGTTACTTGATTCCTGGTACCATGAGTGATAATGGATGTCGACTAATGAAAGGAAGCTGCTTCTTGAGCTGGTCTTTGAAGCACTTACTGGGAGCCCCTTGATTCTGTTTTCCTTCATGAAGTTCACCAAAGAAGACAGCCTTTGGTAGTTGCGTGCTCTCCATCCATGCTACATGCCCCACCCATCGCAACTGGTATTTGAGTATCATCGCTTCAATGCCTGGCAAATGTGCTTTCTTTAATAAAAAAAAATAAAAAAAAGATCACAATGATTTTACTTTTATATAAGAATTCTAGTAATTTCAATATGCATGAATTGAATATATTTTAATGGAACCTTTTGATGAAAAATGTAGTAAAATCGGGATAGAAATCAAACATTATTTTGTATTGTCTATAACTTTGAGAAGAGTCATTAACATTCCAACTTTTGTTTGGACAATCCAAATTCTTCTTCCCATCTTCGATGTTAACACAACATTTTGTCCAATTCATTCTACAGCCATCTTTTATTATTAAACCTGAAGAAGGCCATAGAATGAATCATCCAAAACGTTGTTAAGATTGGATTGTCCGAACAAAAGTTGCAAACTTATTTTTTTAAATTTTCTTTTTTATCAGACTATATATCTTGTTTTTAGAGAATTTTGTAGAGAGAGAGAATTTTGTAAATCTATTTTTCCTTTTGTCATTCAAGGGACATAAATTTGTGGGTTTTTTTTTTTTTTTTTCACAGCATGAATGAGCTGCTTGTGAATATGAAAAACATAATGCTTGTTTTTTTTTTCCTAGTAATTCCTATGCAATCTAGAACCATAGACCTGATGCACAAAAAAAAGGCGGGAGTGCGGTGGGGCAGAAAAAATAAATAAATAAAAGAAATTTTAAAAGATTATTTTTATTCATTTTATAAGCATTTTTCAGTATAGTAAACAAATACAAAAGCAAACAAAAAAAATGGAAAAAAATAACTTTTGTCTATTTTATTTAACTTGTGACTTCCACACTCTAATATATATTTTTTTGTTGTTTTTAATTTGTAGACTTTGTGGCTAAAAAAATATGAAAATAATAATGATAAAGTTGGTATATTGTATATGCTGGACTATAAGACAAATGGTTTACAAGGGTATTTGGAGGACTACCGCTCATTGCAACTCATCCAAGCCCTATACTGAGCTTCGGTAGATGGCCCCCTAGTCATAATACCACCGCATTAGACGCAGTGTAATATTTGCATAGTTTGTTTTTTAAATTAAATGTCCATCTTATGTACCGGCACATGAGGTAATTATTATTTTTTTTAATAAAACAATGAGAATATCGCAAATATATATAAATAAATACATGGACTTAAGTGCTTTCTTGCTGCAAATTGCTTTGCAGCTTAACCACTAAACTAGTGGTTCCCAAATGAGGGTCGCAAAGATGTCACTGAGGATCGTGGGATGTTTTGGGGGAAGAAAAAAAGGAAAGAAAATTTAAAAAATGTTTAAAAGTGTAAAAAAATAAAAAATAGTACAAATATATTAACATCAGAATTTTGGAATATAAAGTGTTAAATAGTTGTGAGTAATAAAGCATCTACAAATGTATGAAAACTCCTGACATATTCCAGTCTGTTCACGTCCAATACTTGTACTTGATTATTAAGTCAAAGTAGAATTTAGTAAAAATGTATTGGATAAAACTAAATGAAGAAACACTGAGCTTATGTTTTTGCCCTGTGTTCAGGGTTGCAGCCCAAAAAGTTTGGGAACCACTGCATTAAACTATAACAAGCCTTGTGTTGTAACCAGAAATAAAATTACTTGTAAAATTGCAGCCCTAAAGATCACTTCAAGCCAGAGATGGCATTGTTATTGAAATTTGATAAATCAAGAAAAATTTGAATTATTTTATTAAAAAATGATTCGAGCACCCCCCCCCCACCACTACCACCAACATTTTTTTTTTTTTTAAAGTTTGACATTGTAAATGTTGTCTAAAATTCTGAGATGAAGTGTTGTCATTATTTCATGAATTATATTCTTGTCTTTGTTGTGTTTACCATGTTTCATCTAATATGTTCTTCAATCCTATGTTGCACCTGGTAATCATTGAATGTTGTCCAATATATATATACATACACATATATATGCATGTGTATAGATGTATGTGTGTGTGTAAATATGTTTGGTGTGTATGCGTGTCTCTATGTATATACACACACACACACAATCTACTGGATGCAAAGTCCATCTGAAGAACACATCAGTAAAAACAACAAAGATAAGGATACTAGTTGAAATAATTTGACATAGCAGTAAAAACATTCAACCAAAAAGTAAATAATTGATCCAATTGAAAAAATAGAAAAAAAATTGTTTTATGCTAATGAGATTGGGTCTACGTTTCTTCTGTGTCTGACTTGGAAATCTTTCTCCTCCAATATACAACATATCAAAGGTTTGGCAATCTTTGGTTTGACATCGGTAAGGGAACAACAATATTGAAAAGCTAAAAGTGGCTGGATGTTTTCAAAGACTGGTTTTAAAAAATGGCTAGAATTCACTAGATTTTATTTCCAGGTAATTGTATAGTTCATAATGTTGTACACACACACACACATATATATATACTCCAAAGACTCGTACAAAGGATCCCAAAAGTATAATTATACAATGTATTGATCAGATATTAACACAATAATGAAAATAAAAACCATTTATTTGTTGAGCTTATACAGTTACCTGGAAATTAAATCTAGCCATTTTTAAAGCTAGTCATTGAAAAATATAGCCACTTTTAACCATTCAAAATGACTGTTCTCTCTTACTGACATCAAACTAAAGCTTGCCCAAAGGTTTAAAAAGAAAAAACTCAAATTTAATGCAATCTCAGGTTTATCTTGTCCCAATCTTGTTTCATTGAATTCCCCTTATGTGTATGTCTGGTTATATATACATATGTTTTTTTGTTTTTTTTTTAACCTATGTATTGTCTTTAATTGCCTATAGTGTATGTCTGGCCTTGTCTATATATGCAATTATCTATATTTGCATTTGCTTACCTACATAAGTATGCATGTATGTATGTTCAACCTTGAATCCACCTGTACTATTTATGAATACATCATCCTTCTGAGGGGTGGGTGCTGGGGATCTTCTGTTAAAGGTATGGGTTCTCTATCACATTGTACCCAATCAAGGGGATTTAACTCTTTAAGTTTGCAATTCAAACTAATTCTTAATATAGGTTGAATGATAGGTACCGAATATTTCAGTACCCTTTCAATGGTATAAAAGTTTTTGATTTGTTATGGTACAACTGCAGAGATACCTTTTTATAGTTGTGCAATTAAATTTGTGCTTGGGTACAATGGGTAAACTAGCAATGTTGGCATAAACATGGTTAGTTTGAGTTCCAGGCTATCTGGTGGAATCTAGAGCTTTGGTAAGTCTTTCACACTCTATCCCCCACTGTAGTCCCTGACAATATTCAATGTTTTTTTGTTTTTTTAAAAATTATGTAACCCAATGCAGGGCTGTTTGAGGCACCACAGATGATTTCATCATGAGTGTTTCAAGGGTGAGATAACCTGGTGGAGCCCATCACTCTTCGGGCTTGTTTAGAATCAGAGTTTTCCTTCTAGACTGATTGCCAACCATAGCTAGAGAGCCCAGTCTGCCCTAACCATACATTAACCATTTGGCCACTCTGTACCTCCAAAGGTATAAGTATCTATATAAATCAGTTTGCTGCTATTTGCATGAGTGTGTAAGATAATTAGTAAAATATAATACTTACCTGGCCCAGGATTCGTCTTGGTGTGCTGGGAAAAGTTCTGAAAAACATTGCTCGGGATTCGTCCCGTGACCCTAGTCCAGCGAGCTCAGGATTGTGTCCTGTGACTATGTCGAGCCTGCCCTAATGTCCTCATGACATTTGTTGCAGGGACTAGGGAGATTTTTAGAACTGCCCGCACGTATGCGTACAGGACCCCACATTAAAAACTGACCTTGTGTCAAATCTGCCCTCGTGGGGAGTTGGATAAATACCACTTACACACACACAAATATGTTTTTGATAGTTTCCTTAGTTTAAAATCCATCCTGAATATTTGCTTATTTTGTTCTTTTTTGTTGTTGCTGTTGTTTGAGTAATTTGAAAATATTTTTTTAAGTGAATATTTAATTTTCTTTTAAAAACAGGGTTGAAAAATTTGTGTTGGAACGCAAAGAAAAAAGTTTTTACTTTCCTAAAGGAACAAATGTCTCAAAAATATTTTACTTTTTAAAAAGATTACAAACCCTCAGCTTATATCTAATCTATTTTGTGTTTCCATTCAATATTGTTTGAAAAATGAAGTTGTAAATAATGTTACTGTGTGTCTGGTGTAGACCAAACAATTTACTTTGGTAAAATATTTAACATAAATCAAATACAGTGGTACCTCTCATAGCGAAGGACTCTTATAACATAGTTTCACTTAGTGAGAAGTCCCAATTGGCCAAAAAACATCTAAAAACAGATTTTGTGCTTGTTCAAATACTTATGAGCATTACTTTTTTATCAATGATAATTTATACATAAAAAAATATTCAAATACTTATGAGCAATACTTTTTTATCAATGATAATTTATAGATAAAAAAATATTCAAATACTTATGAGCAATACTTTTTTATCAATGATAATTTATAGATAAAAAAATATTCAAATACTTATGAGCAATACTTTTTTATCAATGATAATTTATACATAAAAAAGTATTGCTCATAACTATTTGAACAAGCATAAAATCTGTTTTTATTTCCTGAAATTGCAGGAGCCATTATGGATTTTGAGCAGGGGGGTGGGGATCAAAATTAACTTATTTTGGCAACTCTTCCATATAGCAATGTGAGTTCACTTTTTTAATCTGACCAAAATCTAAACAAAAAACTTGCCTTTTTTTTTCATTTAACAATTTAGTTCTATTAAAAAAAACATTTTCAAGAAATTTAGCATTTAAAACCACAGAACATGACTAAGCATCCCTTGTTATGTTGATTGCAAAAAAAAAAGGGTTCTTCTTGCATAATGTTCCTGTTTTTAACTCTCAAAACCAAGCGATTAGAAGCAAAATGATTGTCTGTTCAAATACTTATGACAGGTACTGTTTATTTGTTGTTTTTAAAAAAATCTTTTACTTACACTCTGTTCACCAATTCCATTCTCTGTGCTGTTAACTGTTAGGCCACGTGCACTTCATGATGTGGTTGATAAGCCTTAATGTTTAGAGTTGGAAAACACATTCATCTAGGTTCAATTTGTTAATGATCAGGGTATTAGGACTTTCAGATGTACAATTGAATTATAAGATTATTACTTTTGACATCCATCCATTCACTCCCGTAGTGATTTCCAGTCCCCTAAAATGTCTCCTTGACCCCTTGGGATCGATATCAACTGATTTGGAAACCCTTATTTAAGAGTTGTTGTGGCCAGATTGGCTGAGTGAGTCCCACTGATTGCTTTATTATTGGTGTTTGCCAACCTAGTCATATATATATGCGTGTGTATGCGCACATTATATTATACATATATATTATAT
>VCCN01003854.1:401614-422023 GCA_006491835.1 Architeuthis dux | reverse complement strand
TTCTTAAGGGCATTAGTGTGAAGTGAATGCAAACAACCTCAGCTGAAACTCTAACTCGGTCCACCATTATGTTTTCGGTGTCAGTAACCATTACACCTCGCATCACTTCCTATAATTACATATATAGTGAAGCAATAATCACAATATTTTTTTGCACTGACAGCATTTGAACCCTTGTAGGCAAGGTTTTGGCTTATTTTACTTAGTACTGCCCACACTGACTTAACTGCTACTCTACCACACCACTACTTAGCTTTAGTTTTCTGCACTAATAAACTAAATATTTTTGGTAGGAAGGGAAAAATTATGATTAAGCGTCAAATTTTGCTATTGTTGACAGAAAATTTGTTTTAGCAAGTTTCAGTGCACAATTCATATGCATTGTAAATTAGTAAAAAAATGGATTGTCAGTGGTCGGGAATTAAGGCAAGCATTAATAGGGCAGTGTTCAGCTAGTATGTATATTGAACGGAAAGTATGGGTTTAGTTTAGCATTATAGTTACTGCATAAATAGAACCCCACCTCTAAAACCCATAAAAAAAATTTTTTTTTTAAAACTAAATAGTCAAAGTTCTTTCCCTAGGTCCACTAAGTATGCATACCAAAATTTGTTCAGTTGCACCAATTTTTAAGACGGGCGGGACACATTGACAGACAGAGCCAGTTGTTTTATAACCGTATTTCACTATGTATAATCTGCATTTTTTTTCCTGAAAATTTTGAGCTAAAAAATCCAGATGTGTATTATCTATGGAAACATAATTGTTATACATAATTGTATACACAGGATAATGCATTTTTCAATCAAAATTTAAGCTCAATCAGGGGTGCGGATTATGTATGGTAGCTGATTGGTGAAATACAGTATATAGATGAAAATGCATTGCTAATGATTTTAATGTAGGAATGCATTGAAAAGCTGGAAGAAAGGGATTATCAGTGGTCAGGTAATCAATGCAAGCATTAGGAATAGGGCTATTGTAATGATTGCATGCTTGAGAAAGGCTTACAGATACTCCACCTTGCCTGAGAGTGACCCATTGCCACATAAGGCAAAAAAAAAACATTCAGTTCTAGAGTTATTTTACATATTCTTACACCTTATTGTTCTTTTATTTGACTTTTGTCAATATGAAAGCTAAACAGTGCAACATGTTCTAAATTGCATTCTTGCAACCATTGGTATGTGAGTGAATGTAGTCCTTCACTGAGTTTAGCCTAGTCTGGTACAGGGAAAGTAATGGGATGCCCAGTGTGTATTGAACTTCCTACAGTAGCACTAGAATGCAAGATGAACTTGCTAACCACATTGCTTTATAGTAGACATCCAGGGAATAGATATAATCTGATTGCTGGACAATTAGTTTAAATGTCATCATTACCGTAAAAGACAAAAACCTCCGACTCAAGTTAACATACCATCATCACCATTTTTTTTGGATCTGGGAACTTTTTCCATATAAATTTATGGTAATTGGAACGCTCTAGGGTTCTCAGATTGCTGGGGGGAAACTGTATAACCACAAAAACAAGCATAAATTCATAGGATGTTATTTACTACAGGGATTCTTGATATTTTTTTAGTTTAGCTTGGAAATGACGTAAAGAAGATTATGTTGCAATAATCTTACAAGTGGACAAAGCATACCTTGAAAATCAGCATTCAAATCTTGGCTTTTGGTGCCAATGAGAAATATGTAACTATCTAACCCATCCAACAGGCCATATATAATTATTTAGGATCACTTTAACATCCCTCCCCATGACTGGTTTGGAGGGGGGGGTGATGACCCATGGCTCACAACACAGTGTAAGCCGTCCTTCTTTCTCTGCTTGTTGAGGACCTGTTGCCTTCTATTCGCTTGTTACAACTAAATAGCTTTTCAAAGTACAAAGCTAAATGTGACAAAACATAGAATTGGACCTGATGCGCAAGTGCAACCTTTTTAAAGGATGACCTACAAGAATTTATGTGGTGTGACAGTTGCTGATAATGCATTTCAATTTATGTTCTATAGTTTTGAGAAGGGTCATTAATATTCAAATGGTTCAAGTGCGGAGTTCAACCTGCTGTGGCTTCCGCTTCTCAACAGACTTAAACCCGACAAGACACAGAGACACTTGGGGCCTGTGCTATAATGGTTACCCCCGTTAAAAATATACAATCTGTTTACCCCATCGCACACGGATTTTACACATGAAGAAGGCTGAAGAATGGTTTACAACACAAACAAAAAACCATTTGAATAAAATGTATGTATTCATATGAGTGAACAATATCTTCTTTAACTTTCTCAATAAAATAAAGCATTTCTCTCCCGAGACTGCTTTAAGGGGGAGGATGTTTAATTGTCAAAACCTAAGAGGGATGATGTTCAAATGGCCACTATGGTGGCTGGGTGTTAAAGTGATCCATTATTTAGTCTGACACATGGTTACAATATTGATAAACAGGAAAATAATTTAATGAAATGTCACTAGTTTAAATAACAAAAAAAAGAACAACTGTTCTATTGAATCTCCCTTTTCTCTATATTAAAATTAAACTAAATTAGATAAAATCCTTCTAGAATCAACACACATAATAATTAGCAATGTGCAGATGTCTTCTGTCACGCCAATGGATGCAACTGACGATGGTATTTTGTAAGAAAAATTTGTGGAAATGTTTTTAGTCAATCAACTCTCACCCATTTAATTTTATGAAATCTCGAAAATATCAATTGGATGCCCACCAGCTCAGTTAACACAACGCATATGGTAGGTAAACAAATCTGTCAACAACCTTAGTAGGTATGATCAAAATGGACAAAAATTTCAGATGAAAGCACGTGAGAAATTTAAAAATCTGGCAAAAAATCAGCATATTATTCGATTCAAATAAAGTTTTCGATACTTATTTATTAAAGGATTTAAAAAAAAAAAAAGTAATTTTCCATTCCAAATTTCGGAGGAGAATAATTTTTTTTCACATGATTCCTACCCCACCTTTTATTAATTGGAATAAAATTAAATGGGTGAGGGTTGATTGACTAAAAACATATTTCCACAAATTTTTCTTACAAAATACCATTTTTTTAAATGATTATCGAAAAGGAAATCTAATCATTGGTAGATTTTTATAATCTTGGTGTGGTTTGCCTGTTTGTCAAAAGTGTGCACACACGCTTTGGAGGTGGCTATTTTAAGGTCACTCGTTTTAGTATCTAGCCTATAAGATGACCTCTAGTTTTGGGAAGATTCAAGTGTAGTCTTATCTGCCGAGTTATACAGTATGTCACAAGCAGTAATATTCAATTTTATTTTCTCTTAAATAATATATCAGCATATAAAGTAACTAAAGCTAATCACTTCTCCCTTCATGAGGGGTTTAATTTTTTGCTGCTAAAAATGTCCATTTTTCTTCAAACGATTGAACTCCTTCTTGTTGTTTGTGTTGTTAACACAATGTTTCGCCTTCATCAGGTGTAATATCCGAATGTGATGAGGTAAACAGAAGTTTTTAATTTCAAAGGAGGTAACCCTTATAACCTAGGATATGGGTATTTCCTTGTCTTGTTGCGTTTGGGCCTGTTGAGTAGTGGAAGCCACATTGGGTTGAACTCTGCACTTGTCTGACTAATAATGCATTCAGTCAACATGTTGAAATGAGCAGCCTCTTTGATTTTTCTGTTTCTAACAACAGCGTTCTCTGTCAATAATCTGGACTTCCTCCCAGAGAGGAGGCAACCACTTTCCTCTCTTGTGAGGAAGTCCAGATTTGAATGATTTGGGATGTTTTCTTTCAAGGGGGAGATAATCGTTCATTTTAAAAATGGGAGTTACCTGCATTTTACATGCGTATTCTTGGACATTACCAATTATTGATAAAATGTTCTAGTTTTGTTTAAAATAACAAGCTATTTTCCAGATGCCATTTAAGTAGATATCTACTATGCTTAGCTTAGTCTGGCACAAGCCACAGTTGTAGAGCACCCAGTGCGGATTGATCTTTCTAGCAATATGAGACTGACTTGCTATGCATTGCTCTATTGTAGATGCCCAAAATACCACTCACTGCAACTTATCCAAGCCCCATAACTTCCCATATCGAGCATTGGTAGACAGACTCTTACAGCGCATTGGACATATTGTAATAAGG
Source organism: Architeuthis dux (assembly GCA_006491835.1). Classification (NCBI taxonomy): domain Eukaryota; kingdom Metazoa; phylum Mollusca; class Cephalopoda; order Oegopsida; family Architeuthidae; genus Architeuthis; species Architeuthis dux. The sequence continues at coordinate 417,881 of VCCN01003854.1, read as the reverse complement.
CATTTGTCAATATAGTGTGGTTCGCTATATAAGGCAGGTGGATTGTGGACCCCAACATTTTTTCCTACCTATATTATTGCCCCCTCGCCCAGAAAAACATTAATACAAACAGAATTTCATCAAATGACTTACTTGATATGACTGAAATATTAAATTTCTTCAATTTGCAATCAATTAATATATAATTACATAGTGTTTTGGACATAATTTCTTTGATTTTGTGATGAAAACGACACCTTTGTTCACCAGTGAACTTGTTTTGGCACTAGTAGTAATTGACTTTTGATTATCCGTGGTTCAATTATAACGTGGTTGTCTTTTTTGGACCTGAACACCCGCATCATAAGGGGGTATTACTGTATTTGCATAGTGTTTTTTTTTGTTTTTTTTTTTTTAAAATTAGAATTCCATCTTATACCGGCTTATATGGTAAAAAAAACTTCATTAAGAATCAACCACTTTAAATCATATTGTTGACACTGAAAATTAGCACTTGAAAAGGAAGAAACAATGATTGCATTTTCTTTCCTGTAAGTGGCATCATATTAAATGAGATTGCTCCAAAATTCTGGACCTAAAACTAGTCACATGGAGACCCCATGTGACTGTTTAAAAAAAAAAAAGAAAGAAGTATAATGTTTTAAAATGAAGATGTTATGTTCAACTGAAGAATTGTACATGTTGGAATTTCATGTCTACTCAAGTGCTTCAGTTATTTAGTGTCTAATTGACCAACAACTTGACCCCCACTCCAACTTAACTGTACTCTCACTCAAACCCACTTTGGGACCATAAGATGAACAGTAATAGCAGTGGGTTGTCAGTTCCTTTTATTAGAGTTTTTTTAATCCCTTGCCAAACAGTGAGTATTCATAAATCTTTTGTGTATTGTAAAATGCTTAATAATTAAGTGACCTCAAGTTATAGAATCTGATTTCTCTACATTCCAACTGATTGACAGTTGTGAGTAGCTTATATTTAACATAAATCAAGTAACATATTTTACAATAACTGAATGGTCTACTTAGGTGCAAGTGCACTTTATATTAATTTGAAATTGCTTTTCTTTTACCTTAGCCAACGAATTTGGAAGAGGCATATGTATCCATTCATGTTTGTCCATGCAATATCCCCAGAAGTTCTCAATGAATTTTAATGAAATTTTGTGGAAGGGTGGGCCATGCATGGGCTAAGGAAGAATTGATTAAATTTTAGGGCAGATCAAGAAATACTTTTTCATATATTTATGTATTCACACAATTCTGTCTGTCCACACAATATCTCAAAGTTCTCAATGACATTTTGTGGAAAGGAAAACTTTCGATTGACTGATATTTTTTCAGATATTAAGACAACTAGGGCAGTTCCAAAGGTGCATGTTTGGAAGGGGCCAAACTTTATGGTGTATGGAGCAGCCTGCCATAATTGTCATGTAAAATAATTTTCTGTCTGTCAAACCAAACCATGGCTTCGAAGTATTTCGGTTACTTCTCTTCAGTGTTGCCAATTTAGATATTTTAAATTTAAATTTAGATCTATAATTTTAGATATAATCTGTAATTTTTTATTTATTTTCATTAGATTTCTCAAGAACCACTGACCCAAAAACTACAAATTCAACACTGCACTGCCCTGTGTGCTGACTAATATATCTGGCGTTGTTGAGTAATTGCAGTGCATACAGGCAGATATTTCTTCAGTTGCAGTTAGATGGTCCAAAATATGGAAAATCAAAACTTAGATACCTCCCTTGCATCGTAGCTATACATGAACTGATTTTCATTTAGTTTTTAGTTAGTGTATGGCGTTGGCAGAGGTATGCACTCTCTGAGTGCTCTCTAATATTAAATTGCTTTTCTGTCTAGTTGTAACACAAAATTATCAGCTTTTGGCCAGTCTTTTCTTCATCTTTTTGTTGCTTTTTATCACATGAGGAAAAGACTGGCCAAAAGATGATGGTGAAAGTGCTTCATTTCAGAGTTCAAAAGAATCACAAATTTGGTTGCAATCAGACCAATTTCTGTCCACTGGTTATAATAATTTAGCTAAAACTTTTTTCGGGTTCTAGCTGCTTTTAATCGGTGCTCTGAGGTGTCTTGTTAGGTACAGATAAATAAGTCCTTTTATTATTAAAGTATGAAAATAGTACTACTTACTCTTGAGTCAGTAAATTTAAATGGGACAAAAATAAGCTCTGACCAAAGCTTTTAAATTTGCCCTTGATAGAAATCCACAGTGTGTGTGTGTGTACACGCACGCGCGCTTAATCTGTTTTAGCCATTTTGACCTTCCACAGCAGGGCTGCCAATGAGATTTTATGGAAACTTCATGATCAGGCTCACAAAAAAAAAACCCTAGATTATAAAAATATCAAGATAGAAATATAACTGTATTTTACTTACTTCATACTGTCAGCATAGAGAACTACACATATTTGTGCCAAAAGCGATCGTAAATAAAGGGATGAGCAATATATGTGCTTCAGAACTCCTGCCTACCATGAGAGTTGTTGTTAGCTCAGTGGTAGAGTAGAGGCTTTGTATAAGGGTGCTTCCAGGGTGGACGCTGGTTTGATCCCCACACTACACTCGTTTCTTTATTTATTTACAAGATTTAGGCCGCTCGCTTCGCAATCGCTCACACTGGTGCTGAGCAAATATAGGTTCTCGATTAAAAATGTCTTTATAATTATCATATTCTGTCAGATATAAAATTATCCATTCTCTGAATTTCATACTGTTCGTAAATAAAGGAATGAGCAATATATGTATATTACTTTATGTATAATTCACTATAATTACTCCTCTTCTTCAATTCCTCTTGAAAGAGTAAACAAATCATTACTAATGATACAAAGATTTTAACAATAAAATTAACTTTTATACGAGTTTGCCGATATGTTTTTTTTTCATCAGGTATTGATTTCCTGCTGACATTTTTCTTCATGGCATGGTTATAGCTAGCACTACAACAGTACATATACGAGATTCAAACATGTTTAATTGATGACTTATCTATCAACAGCTTATTTGAAGATAGTTAAAAAACATTTTTAATTATTTTAAACATATTTATATAAATAGTTATTTTCAAAAAAGTATTTGAGTTATGAAAAAAGCCAGATTATAAACTATTTTCAAAAATATAAACCCAGATGGTTGGTGAAAACTCCAAATCTGGGAAAAACCAGCATTGGCTGCCAGGTTCCCCAATAAGACAAGCAAATCCAAGCACATCAGCTAACAGCCATTTTGTTTTCACTTGTCTGCAAATTTTAATCTACATATATAATGAACAGTGTGATTTTTCTGTTAACATGGACTCTTCCACTTAAAGGTAACAATTTTGGCGATAAAAATATCTAGTACTCTTTGAAACAATGGACTCTTCCACTGAAACAACTTCAATAGTTTCTTCTCTAAAAAAAAAAAAATTCAAATATATCTGAACCTTTTCACGTGAATTAATTAGTCTTTACTATAACTATTGGTTCTATTTACCATTACAAGAAAGCAAATTAAGTATAATTATTCATGTTTTTTAGTGCAAAGTCAATTGCTGTAATAAACATATCACATGTATTGTAAGAATTTTTACCACTCATTAACAATTTTATTACAAACATTGACTGCTGTAGGGATGGGCATGCCAGATTTGGGTTCCTGTTTTAGAGTTTAGAACACAAGTCAACCTGTTCTTTACCAGATGAATTTGACCTAAGAGAATAACACTGTTAATCATTCTTAAAACAATTAAGACAAATAGGTTATTTTTAATTTTTTAAATCTTTCACTTATACAAGAGGTGTCCTGGTGGAGATGGCGGTCGAGTTATTTGGTCCATTTTTATTCTCCTTAATTTTACTTGAGCAATTTTATTATAATCTACTTTTGACTTGCCAGGCCAATCAAAGCTTTACCAGAGCCCCATTAACTGTACATTTCGGAAACCTGTTCACTTCTCTGTCTCACGATGTTGAATGCAGAGTTGTCCGTTTCCTAGACTGGTTGCCAGCCAAGGCTGAAGAGCCCATTCTGCCCTAATATTTACCTTTAGCTGGGAGAAGAGATGGATTCATGCCTTTCCAAGTGCAAAGGGAAAGCAAACTGTCTCAGCCAGAGTTTGTCGATTCCATTTTACGTGCTGCTAACTATTAAGCCACATTTTAATTCTGCAACAAACCCTGTATTTTTTTATGGATGCAAAATCACTGGAAAAAAAATGTTCTATTTCTCCTGAAATTATGTTTTGCCACTTCAACATAAGTATCAATATACAGAGGAAGCTGCTTATAGTAATCTTTTGGGATATCTTTTAGATAACAATAACCAATTGATAACATTTAAGCAAGGGAATTACAGAAGTTGCTTATTGTGATCACATTAAATAAAGTGTTTGGGACTGATTGATTTTTTTTTTTTTATATCAATAACCGTTTGATAATATTATCGATGATCATCATAAACGGCTTCCTCTACTAAAAGGAAAAAAAGACACCTCCATATAATTTTTTTTTTTAATTACTGTCTTCATCTTTGTTGTTTTTAATTTCAACAATGTTTCAATTTATACATTCTTCGGGTATATGGTGTATCCGGTCTTTGCACCTGAGGAAGGCTGGAGAATATATAGGTCGAAATGTATTAAAAATAAACAAAGATATAAACAACAGTTCGAGAAATATATGGAATAGTGAGACCACTTAATCTCAGAACTTTAGAAAACAATATTCTTTGTTCCTTGTCTGGTTATTGCAGATTATCTCCCTTTATTTTGTTTGACTTTTTCAAAGCCTTCCTTCCACTTCTCGGGATGTTTGGGTTGCTTCTTCCTTTTTCTTTTATAAATCTCTAGCCTTCCGGCATTTACTTCCCTCTAAGTTTTCACCAATAATCATACTAGAGCCGGCTTTTCTTCTCTACACCACTTTAAGCCGAGGATGTTGATAAAGAAAGTACAGACAAAAAAAAAGGTCGGGGTTCACAAAAACGATAAACTTGATTTATTTATTTTTTCTCCACCCGTAACAAACATCTTTTATTTTTTTATTTTTTACATTAAGTTCTTTTAAATAAGTTTAGGACGTCAACGTTTTTGTTTTGTTTTTTAAAACTAATATCAAAAATATATATTGAACAGCGCATTTCAATTTTTAAGAGGGGGGAAAAAGATGTTGATTTTGAATGCTTTTTTAAAAAAAATTAATGTTTCGACCAGAAGTGAAGTGTCACCCACATAATAACATACGAGCTCCTTTCTTCTTCCTTTGTGAATTGTAAAGAATTTGTGACAAAATAGCAAAATTAGGCGATAAAAAAAAACACATCATTTGTTGTTTAGGATTGAGAAGGTAAGAGAACATCTCGTCTAGTCTTTCCTTCGTTGTTTTAATTATTTTAAAATATTAAAACTATTATTACCAGTTCAACTTAAAGGGTTCAAAAGTTTTTTGTTTTTTTTAAAAACTTATATTTAAAAAAATGTCTTATTTGAAAATGGGTAGCAATCGAAATGATAAAACATCGTTTTTTATTGTTTTTTAAAAAAATTTTTATTTGGTTTCTGTTTTCTAAAACTTTATGACCCATACAAATGACTATATGCCAAGAGTGATTTGTTTTGACAATTTTAATGTTTACTACTTTTTGACATTTGATTTCAAGCATAAAAAATAGGGTTTTTTTTTCTTTTTACTTCTTCATTGAAAATTTTCTTTTTAATAACTTCTTTCACTAGAAATATATTTTATCAACCAATCCACATCCAAATAGCTTTCTTTTCAAGGTTTTTGTGTGTTTTTCAGTGTCATCGCCACATTAAAATAAATCGGAAATAAAATTGTCAACGTATTTTCATCGATACCAAAAGTGTTTTAATAGTCGTCCCATTAAATAAAACCGAACTATTTTTAAATGTAAGGATTTATGTAGCATAATTTTAATCCGCAAGAGATTTTTATTTTGCTAAAACATATCAATATTTTAAAATCGTTATTAAATATTATTTTTAAAAAAGCCTTTGTTAATATCTTTATTCGTCATTCAGATAAATTGTTTAATTATTTCGCTTATATATATTTGCTTCAAAACAAGTTATACAGCGAATCGGTTGTATAAAAATGTAAACATAATGAAAGGAAAAAAGCAAAAGAAAATACTTTAATTGATTTAAATGGCAGTCAATACATTTTTCTTTTTATAGTGTTGAGTTTTCAGAAAGCTACTATTTCCTTTTTATTAATGACATGAAGAAGATTGAATGGAAAAACGTATCATGACTTGTGTGTTGACAGTTGTGTATTTCCCCACTTCATTGTTTATATCTTGTGCACATGTTTATTTGCTTAATGTTTTTTGTTTAGACTTCACTTCCTATTAGTTAAAAAAAAATTCTGATCTACCAACTGTCAGAGGATTTCTTGAATTATCATGTAATTAAATTTTCAAATTGGAAAAGCTACATCCAAAGTTAAAGTTCGGAAATCAATTTCCATCTCGGTGAGAGGGGATTTCTTTTAATCTTCATTAAGCTCATATCAAATTAAGACATTTCCGATGAAACCTCATACCTTTGTGCTTTAGTTCTTTACCCTGCCATTGAGCCATACCCTCAGAAAGCCGTACTTTACAGTTTGTATAGTTAGTTGACTGATTTTTCCCCCTAATCGGTCATCATACTAAATTTATAAACATTTTGTAATGATTTTGAAAATAAGCAATAAAGATAGGGTAACGGCCAAAGAAAGATTTTTTTTACCGTACTTTTGCTACTAAAGGGTCCCGGTCCCACCTCCATGATATTTTTTTTTTTTTTTAAAATTCTTTTTAGACAGCTGTTAATCAGAATTGTATTCTAAATCACAAAATTAGTTAACACGGTAAGATTTCAACTTTACAAGAAAAGTAAATATTCACTTGTAAAGAAAGAGCGTGGGGGTTGGAGAAATTTAAATTTCATAAAAAATGTCTGTTCTTAATGAATACAATAATGGCGCCAGTATTTGATAGTTTATTAATAATGGCGTCAATTTAAAAAATGGTTTATTTCCACCAACTTTTTGCTAATAATAAGTAATCATTTTTTCTTTTAAGTTTCTTTTTAATTAAAAAAAAAAAAAATTAAAGAGAAAATTGAAATAACCATTGGCATTATTTTTTAGCAATAATTTTAGCAATCTCTGTACATTGCATTATCACTCTAAAAATTCGATATAAATAATATTAATAATAAAATGTCGATTAAAATAAGTGGAAAAAGAAAGATTATGAAAATATTTTTTATGAATAAAAGCGAATTTTTTAAAAGGCGGTGACTAGGAAGAAAAATCCCCATTTTTATTTTGTCTTGAAGCCGGGAAGAAGTTGTTCTCCTTTTTTTTACCGGTTTCCGGCCTTTCTGTCTGGGACCCCCATCACTGATAGATTTTATTTGTGTCAGTATTTTGTTAGATGCAAAACAAAAGCTCTAATTTTATTTACCCTTTTAAGCATGTGACATCTCCGATAAAAGAGTTTGTTTGATAGACAACCATTACAACAACTTTCCCCCCTCCTGACGAGGAGGAATCAGTGGACTTACAGAGGGAAGCCATAACAAAGTGACAAAAAAACGTACTTATTTCAAACGTACATATTTCAATGATAGTGAACACTTATTTTTTCTTTATTTTTTTTTCTTATTATTATAATTTAAGTTTTTGTTATAAAAAAAATGAAAACTAAACAATAAATTATCTTTTTGATATTTTTTCGCAATTAAAAAAAAATCATTTTTGGTGCTTCTTCGTTATCTGTACGTCGCTTATATTCGTTATCTAAGGTTATCTGTAATTGCGCATGCGCGAACTCACCTATATCTCAGTGTGGATAAAGTGAGTGAGAACGAAGTTCAAAATTTCTTTCGCTGCTTAGGCATGAAGAGATGGGATTTGCTTAGGGCGGAGGAGGATGTTTACTTTTTGCAATCTCAAAATGTGTTGCATAAGAGGAAATTATACGAGAGTTATAAAAATGAGTGGTCTACAGTTAACAATGAAGTAGCTCATTTTTAATGAAATAAAAATGTTTTACCTATAATTTTTTTTTTTTTATATTCGTTTTATTTTTAATAATGATCACTTTTAATAGTAATTATCGGTCAATAATCCTCAATTGACATAAGATCATTTCTTGAATGAGGGGACGTCTCAAATATAGCAAAAAACGTCTAATCATAACTTTAGTCACGGACAAATCGAACATTTATTGGATAATTGCAATTTAATTTTAGGCTCTCCAGTACATTCATTTCATTAATCTGGAGGGAGGTAGTGTTTAGTTCTGGTTTTTACTTTGTGGTTAATAATACCAACAATGATAATTATTGTTGCTTAAAATATTCTGTATTGGCTATGAAACTGTTTTGTTTTAAAAAACTAGATATTTGACTTACCTTTTTCCCCTCCTCCTTGGTCCCTCACCACTAAATAAATTAATAGTAATATGAAAAGGTGAAGTTCTTTTCACATACATCACCTTGTGATGCACCTGGATACATCATCAGTGAACTAGTAAAACATTCTTTAATGGTCTTGTTTCTTTTTTCAGACGTGAATAATTTTCCATTTTATAACCAAGAACAATTTTCTTTATATTTTCTCTTGTAAACTCAGACGTCTATACTGGCCATTTTAAGAGTATTTACCACAAAAATAGAAGCCAGATACTTGACCAGCCAAAACTTTGCGTGTGGAAATTTATTTGCAAATAAGGGCAAAATGTGTCACACGGTCGTGTTCAATGTTTTCAAACATGCACGTACAAGAATTGTCCAGTTCCCTCAGCCTTGCCCTTTGGCACGCCACAGGCATCAGGGAATGTCCTGACCCTACCCCTCTTAGTGCAATGGGGGGGTTTACCCCTGGAACCAGATCATATACTTTGGAGGGGGGGGGGGCAACAGGGAAGTATGGTTGGTTATTTCCAGCCAAAGCTGATTGGTGTGAATGGATTTTTTTTTTTTTTTTTAAATGGAAAGTAGAAATTAAAGAAACTTTAACCTAAATTTTCATGTCTATATTTTGATGTTAAAATTGTTTTATCAGTTTCTACCAAGTAACTAAGAAACTATATTTTAATTTGTAACTTATTGCCCAATTTCATATTTCGAATAACTTTTTTTTTTTTTTAATGAATCTGTAACTTTTTAATGGTTGTAGATGATTTATGCTAGCTTTATACCAGGATAATAATTCACAACAATGTATGAATAAGGAAAATATAAATTAAATAATATAACAACTTTTCAGTATCTTGTGTTTATTTACAAATATAGGGTAGCTTTGCAATAACAAAAACTTGACGGCTTTTCATTTCAATTAATCGCAATAGACTGTTACTACATTTTCTCTTGATTTCCCAAGCCCAGCTAAAGTAGGAGAGTTGGGCGTGAGGCTAGCAACTTCACCCCTGTAAAACCTACTTGCTACTAAAACCGCAGCAGAATAGTTGTGGAATAAACAATAGCTGGATTGAAGGATGTTCACATTTCAATTTGTAATCATAATAATGTCTCTCACTAAATATTATTGTAGTGTATCTAAAGTCTCCCATTTCATATTCTAACCAGCTTTTCTTTCTCTTTCCAGGAACCTTGCTTGAAAAATCATCATCTCTTCAAGAATCATGAAATGAGAACGGCATTTGCTGGCTCTCAATAAAAACAATTTAACCAAAGCCTTAAGAAAAATAATTTCTTGTTTTAACCACTGCAAGAAGTTATTCATTTTTTTTTTTTTTTTTTTTTTTTAAACAAGTGTTGTTTTAAATCTAATAACACTGAGACAAACTGCCTTTTTTCAAATGTGTAAAAGAATTTGAAACACAAGGTACCAGGGTTCACCCTCGTCCTTCCAAATTGGATCTAACAAACACCAGTGATATCTTCTAGAAAAGGAGTTGGATTTTTTCTTCTTCTTAGAGCAATATCCAGTGTTAAATCAAAGTTTACTGAATAAGAACTAGAGCACTCTATTTCCACATGACATCATGCTTACCATTGAAAAACGGTTTCATTGTGAGATCTGCGGGAAGAAGTTCTTGCTGAGCAAGACTCTTGAAAAGCATCAAAAGACACACACTGAGACTGCGGACAAACCGCTGTTAGTGCAGAAACAAAACCAAAACTACCACCACAATCATCACCACCCCCACCAGCATCAACACCAACACCAGCATCAACATCACCACCACCACCATCACCCACATAATCACCCAGCCAAAGTTCATCAAAACAATGATGGTGGGGGAGTGATTATGTCACCTGCAGCCGAGACAGAAGATGGAGATGATGATAACAATGATGACGATGATAGTAGTAGTTCAGAATCGGGAGATGATGGTAACGTGGTAGCCCCTGCGGTTGCTGCCGTTGCTGCCGTGCCATCCGCTCCAGCACCAAAGGTGGACAACTCGTCGAAGCCTTATAACTGTGAGATCTGCTCAAAGCGGTTCGCGAGGCGGGGTACCCTGCGTATTCACAAGAGCACCCACTCCGGCGAGAAACCATTCCATTGTGACATTTGTGCAAAGCGGTTCGCGCAGAAGCACCACCTTAAGACACATAAACGGACCCATACTGGCGAGAAGCCATTCCATTGTGAAGTGTGCACCAAGCAGTTTGCCCGCAGCGATACACTGCTCCGACATAAACGTATGCACAAGAGTAGAGAGAAGTGAAAAAAAAATGAAGAAAAAAAAACAGAAATGGTGGTCAGATAGGATTCTTCTGCTTATTTGTCCCCCTCCCCCTTTATAATTTTCGTCTATTTTACTTTTTTAAAATCATCCTTTATCTCGTCATTCATCAATTTTTATTTTGAAATTTTAACTTTAAAAAAACAAATCTGACAAACATACAGTTAGTCACATAAATAAGCCATCGTATGTTTCTGCCCATTGTTATGGTTGAAACAGTATTGCAGCTAACCATTAGGATTTAATGAAATTTTTTTTTCTTTCTTTTTTTTTCAATTAAATGTTACTACCAACTCTTTCCTCTAGAGTGATCAGATCCTTTTCTTAGGAGTAGAAATCCTTTAGATCTTATTCAAATTAATTTCAGATTGGGTCCTAAAATAAAAATATTTAAACTCTTCAAGTCGCATTTTAACATGCTGAAGAAAATGGATTACTTTACTGTTCCTAAAGAGTATTGATTTTCTCATAGTTTGATAATTGATGAGTTTCACCAACCCAGGCATCACAAAATAAAGTGTAAATCTATCACTCTATTCTAATAATAAACTACCGATCTCCCTACTCAGTATACTTATGAATTATCTTGTAGCAGAGTTACTTGTATTAAGAGAAATCTATAAAGAGTATATGTGCACACCCACACAAGAACATTTTCATTCAAAATCCATTGGTTCCTCTAGGCTCCCTGTGGAGCATAAGGCCACATCTGTAGTTTCAGTAGCAGGTTGTTTTTTTACAGGATGGTGTTTGGCATGTGTTAAGCGAGAGTGAACAAATAAATTTGAGGAGAAAGAAATGGTTTGCCTAGTTTTGCACAAGGGCACAATAATGGAGCACTGAACTTGTTAGACTAGGTACTTCTTGGACTAAAGTAACTTCAATACAAGACTGGATTTGTAGAGCACTCGCTCATAATGGCTTCTGAAATTACCTTGCCAAATATCTCTAGCATTTGCCCAATGCATATAATTGAACTAATTTGACCATGTCAGAAACTTTGTAAAATTTTGAAATTGCCTTTATATTTGCATACTTTTATATAGATGTATGTTTTAGACTAGTTTACAACAAAATAGTAAATTATACATTGAAATGAGCATCAACTTTAAAAGATGAAGTGAAATGTTTTTACTAATCAAAAGAAAGAATTCTTTAGAATTTTAGATCTGCTTCTCAAATGAAAATTTTATACATTTTTTAAAAAAATCAGAGATCATAAGTGAAATTGTGGCTGTCAGAAAGTTATGATGCTTAGAAGTAAAACAAAAAAAAAACTAGTAGACCTTTGGGAATACTTATGTTCAACAACAGACTTTAAAAGGCTGATTAGTAGTTAGTATGTGCTAAAGCAACTACGTGTTGGATGTAGTTTCTTACCATCAATTCCTTTTTACTGTAAACTTATTGGTCCATTTTTAAAAAATTTTGTCTTAAGATACTGGTTCTAAGTATTAACATTTAAAATCAATGAAATATTTCCATTTTCATCCTATTTATTTGGCCATTTTAAACCCATTTAGAAGTTCTTTAATTACATGGGTCTTTGGTGATCCCACCTGAGGTTGATAAACAAGTCCAATATTCTAGATCCTGACTTTTCATTAAAAAGGAAAATGCTAATGTACTGACCTGCATTACTGATTTTAACTAAAGAAAGAATTGAATACTAAGAGATCTGGTTTCCATTACCACTAAGCAAAGTAGGCTTGCTACCAAAAACTAACCTAGAGAAAAGGCTCCTTCCCCCACCAAGTGGTTTCTTTAATACTTGTAAAATAGATGGAGTGTGGGGGGGGGGGATAGAAAAATGATCACTGCTGTTTATTTTTTACCTTTTGACATAGCTTTCTAACAATTTACTCTTTCAAAGGAATTGTTTTACATTTTATAAAATGAAAAGGTGATTTTCATCCACTTGGCTAAATTTATGATTGTGGTTATCTCTGGTAACTGGAAGTGTCTATCGGCATAATTACCATCTTTTGAAAGAAATTCCTTAAAATGTTCCAAATAGCTACTTCAATGCTCATTTGGCAACACAGTTCCCTCTAAGCTGTGCACACAAAACTATTGATTCCTGATGTAGAATTCAAAAGTGCGCACATACTTGTCATAAGAAGAAATTTGCACCAACATAAAATTTTTGTGCCCACTGACATAAAAAGAAAAGAGAGAGAACATTGCTTGGCAAATATATTGAAAGCTTCATAAATGATTATGAATGTACTACAGTAAACCCTTGGTTTAATGGACTAATAAGGGTGAACGGGTATCCGTTAATATCAAAAGTCTGTTAAATTGAATGTTACCTGAGAAAGGGTACCCCCCCCCCTTTTTTTTTACTCTTTTCAAATTCAAATATTTTAGTGCAAAATAGAATATAAATTTATTGAATTATAATACAGAACAAGTCTGTAAAGTTTGCATAAAGAAAGCATCCAGCTTTAGTTGTTTGCCACTCTGATATTGTTTTTTTTTTTAACTATGATAGTTCTTGAACTGCTGAACATGTTCATAGTAAGGGACAATTTTTCAATTAACTTTAATTTCTGTGCCACATTCAAGATCTCAATGTTTTCTTTTAACTTCTGAATCAGTTAATTCCATTTTTGAGTTGTAGGGATTGCAAAATTATTTAATAAATTAAGTAAACATTCAGAAATCGCAGAAAGACACTGTCACTAATGCATGATAACTAAGTCGAAACAAAGCGAGCAGCACTGCCAACAGTTTTGAAATTTTTATATCCAAAATTAAGACAAAAGAAATCCAAAAATATCTAGTTGTTCCAGGAAATTATCTAAAATAACACTACATATTATTAAGCCTTCATTCACTGCATGCTATATCAAAATATAAACAATAACACCAAAAATTTAAGGACTGTAAAGTGTTGCCAATTTAGATAATTTTAAAGAGAAGTCAAGGGAGGAGATAATTTATAGAAACTATGAAGAAAGACATAATCTTTGATTAAATAATTTGGGGCTAGGATTATTCATTAATTAGAGCAATTGTTATTGATTATAAATATCTTTGCTTCTCATATCAAGAAAAGGGAATCAAAGGGAATGTACTCTCAAAAAGCTTTCATACAGAGGTTTGTAGTGATAATAAAATAATTTAGGATTATTCATTGATTAATGCAATTTTTATACTGATAATAAATATCTTTGCTTCACTTCTCATTGCTTCCTGTATTTTACCACAATCCTTCTTTATCCCAAAGTTTAATTTTCTCTCTGTACAAAACTATGGCTTTGAAATATTTGTTACTTCTCTTCAGTGTTGCCAATCTAGATAATTTATAGAAACTACGGAGAAAGATATATAATACTTTTTTTTTATTAGATTTCTCTTAAAGCAGTTCAACTGCTTAAAAATGATAAATGAAATCATTTGCACAGAATTTTATGGAAAGCTTTTCTTTTTTTATCTGATGTATCAGATTTATGTTGTGGCTTCATTTCTGTAACCTTAAATGCCCAAAACCTGAGTCTCTCCCAGGCCCCTTATTTTATTTTCTGAAAAGTTTTACACATTTAAGGGAAGAAGTAACTAGTTGAGAAAGAGGATTCTGCACTGCTAAGTAAATGATAATGCTGAAAGTGATTTTTATCCTGAGTAATACCAAGTAACCTTGCTGTTTGTGAATAGAGTAAATACCATGAAGTCCTTCCTGTTTTTTTAAGCTAGTGGTTCTCAGAGTCCCATCACATTCCTCCCCTTGCAATCCCAGGTTTCCTCAATTCCTTCCCATTTTGAATTTTCCATTATACTTTCTTCCTTTGACTGAAATTCCTAACCTGGGAGCCAAGTGCCTCCCGTTTGAGAATCACGAGTGTAAGCTAAATGGTAAAGCATTGTATTGAGGGGGAAGTTACTTCATTTCTTTTTCTTTGTTTATTTTGACTATTTAATAGTTATGTTTAAAAGAAAATGCAGATTTCTATCTGATCACCACAGACAGTTGAGCAATGTCAAGCCTGGTCAGTACTTGGATGGGTGGCTGCTTGTAAAGTATTACTTGGTGTTGTAACTGAAATTCTATCTCTTCTCAGAGATCCTTATCTAAACCCAGTTAAGAATAGGATAGCTAATTAAAAACTAACCTCTTTCACCTGCCTTCCTCAATCAAGCGGCCTTGCATCAGATTTTCTTTTTCTTTTAATTCTTACAGATCTTTTTCAGAACAACTGGTCCTAACCGTGGGAAAAAGAGATGACTTTGCTAAAGGACCAATGATTCCTCCATCTTAAATTAAAATCAAATGCAGAAATTATTTCACGTCATCACATTTTCTGGAGTAAAGCAGGCAGATATTTACAGTTTAATTGAAAGAGGGTGAGGACAAACAAATATATTTTGGGTTTGTCTTAAAAAATTATTTTGTATTTCTCAATCACTGGAAGTAGAAAGGGGGGTGGGGAATCCCTGATAGATTGAAGTGGACATTTCAAGGCATGATTTGAGAAATTGTGTTGGAATAATTTGTTTGAAGAAAAAAAAACATAATTCTTTTCCTCCCCCCTCAGATTGTTTTTTTTTTTTTTTTTTTTTTTTTTAAGCGGAAATTTTGAAGTAGACTCTTTATTTAATCATTTCATACCCTGATAATTTCTGGAATAGATTTGAAAATTCTTTTTTTTGGCAAATCATTGTTGAACAATTTTTTGGTAGTAAGAAGAAAAAAAATCAAGTTTTATCTTTTTTTTTTTTTCTCTCCTGTTTTGTTTGTTCTTCCTCACAAACTATATCACCAAAAGAACATTTTAAAAAAAAAATTTTTTTCAGGTCTTCAATCATGAATGAATGTCTTAATTTTTCCTTAAAATTATTTTGTTTGTCTAATGTTTATTTTCTATCATAAAAGAGATGCATGACCCTCTGGAATCACTCTCTCCTACCAGTGTTTGTTTCATGCACCAGACATAAAATGGGCTTACAGTCTATTTTTACTGGTTCAAAGTGCTTCTGTAAATCTTCCTCATCTACTTGCATGCATAGTTTCATGTAGGAACATTGACTCTCCCCAGGTCTAAATGAACTGGCAGTAGCAGCTATGACTAATGGACAGGAAAATGACTAGAAGAGACATGCAATTGGTAGTTTTAAAAATAATAAATTGATTAATAAGCTTGCTTGAACCGAGGTTCTAGGCATTGAAGAGAGCTTTCTTTCTTTTTTAAATGCCTACCTCTGGTCTGGGCATAATTCACCTGCCTTATGTGAATAAAGAACAAGTCAGCTCAGTAAATGTCTTGTTCCAAGAGATTTGTGCTGTTTCCTTAGAAGGTAGTATGTTTGTTTTAATTTTTCCCGTCCCTTTGACCAATCAACCAGACCTCAACAATCCTGCATTGCCTTTTGACTGTGCCTTTCTAGAGGTCATTTCTACATGCTGTCTTCAGACCCTTACTCTCTGTCACATACAGATTTCAGCAAATATTCATAGATCCTCAAGAAGCAAATAGCTGGTATAAAACATTGACAAAAATTGTGCAAATTCTTTTTGTTTGTTTTTTTTTTTT
>VCCN01003854.1:332460-353785 GCA_006491835.1 Architeuthis dux | reverse complement strand
AAAAAAATTTACCTCAGTCCGTCTATCTAAGTTTTATTGGGGTATTTGTTTTCAAATATTTGAAAAGAAAATTATAAAAGTTATCTTTACTAACAATCTTATTATTGCTTTGTTTATTTGGTTAGGATTCTTTGTTGTTCTCGTTAATATTAACCGAATAAATTGTTTTCAGCTAAAACAAGTGTAGTAAGACCGAAACTAAAATCTATTTTCTGCGCCTTGCTGTATAAAAATAGATTTAAATTTAATTGTTTGTATAATCCTCAATTATTTCTTTAAATTGCCAGTAAAATAAATAAAGAGACAATATTGACACCACTTGTTTTTGCTATGCTTTTAATTTCAACTTTTCTTCTTTGATTTTTAAAAACTTACTTTCTTTCTCTTAGAAAAAAAAATCAAATTTCTACTAGTTTTAAAACCAGGTTAATTTGTGGTTCAATTTTAAGTTGTTTTTAAATTAGCTGATTAGTGTATTTAAGAGATTAAATTTAATTTAACTAAATGTTATGTTTATTGTTTAAGAAGTTCAGAAGAAGAAATCTACTGGGGATTATTATGTACGAGTTTGTTTTGTTTGTAATTCAACTTTGTTTACTCTAAAGTTTATAATGTGTACTTTAAGTAATTTTAGTTACAGTATCATTTTAAAAAATTAATTGTGATTTTGCATTGTTTTAAAAAGCTTATCGAAAATTGCATAGTGTTTAATTTTTGTATTACGATCCACACTAATTTTTAAAAAAAAATGTTTTATTAATTGTTAATATCTAAATTGTATATGTTATGGTATTTCTCTTTGTTTATTTTCTGACATTTCTGTTGTCTGTATTCGTCTTGCCAGAGAAATGAAACAATCCCAATAGCTAAGAACTAATCAAATGAATTAATAGACATCCTGTAAAAAGTAAAATTAATAAAATGTTTATTTGAAAATTTTACCTGAAAGAAATTAAGTGGCTATCGTTACCTTTTCCGTTTCAAAATGGTCGCCTCTCCAGCTGCAGGGTTAGTATTTTTAAGGTTAGTGTTAGGGTTATTGTTGTCTGCTTCTTTGATTTGAAATTCATCATCAGCATCTGTTATTCTGGGGTGGTAGCGATTTTGAAACGGGAAAGGTACTAATTGCCTCCACCTCAACCTTAGGCTACTGTCAAACTGTAGCCTTTATATTTTTGTCAAACTCCAGTCCAAGTCTGGAGTTGACTTTGTTTTTCTACCATAACAAAAGCAATCCACATCAAATTTTAGGATATTAAACTTTTCACTTCACTGTTTGTCTGTGCTGTCATATGTAAAATTAACATTCCCTTACTGTGATTTGAAATCACAACCAACTGATTGGTATGCGGCTCTCTTACCGACTGAGCTAAATTGACAAGTCTTACATATCTACAAATCTATCTATTATATATACAATAGAAAAGTTACAGTAATCATCTTCAGTCGGGATAGAAGTAGGAGTGGTGTTTGACCCTGCAGCAGCCAGACTTGTTCTGGTTTAATTTCCTTATGCCTTTTTTTTGTGTGTACTGTGTATATTCTTGTCTTAATAAAAGCAAAACTTATGAAGATTGTACTGTACACTTAGCATCATTTTTATTTAACCCTTTCAAGACTAATCTATTAAGATATGTAATGTATGAAAAGATCTACAAGACATATCCCAGGAGTCATAGAAAGCTACCTTGGGATATATATGTCCCAGGAGTCTTGACAGGATTAATTTTGAAATACAATAACGTTTTCTCCCTCTGTGTGTCTGTATCTGTAACAGCAAAAACTCAGAAACTGTACCGTTCTCATGAAATTACATATAACATATGGTCAATGTATTCGTGAACATTACAAAAGCATAAATAATTCTTATTGCAGAAAAGATAAATGGTTTAATTGAATTTTACATGAAAGAGCAAAGTCTCTTCTACATTAATATACTGAAAATAGTCCATTTTGATACTGTTCATTACATTTGCAGCAAACAGAAATAAAAAGATTCTTGGTAATATTTTGTAAAATGACGTGGTGCATTTCCACCATTGCTTGAACTCATGCATACAACTCATCTCCATTTTTTGGTTTAAATCCATCCTTGATTTGGTATGACAAGAATTTGTTTGGAATCAAGATATTGTAACACAGACTGATGCCTTGTTGGGCCAGAATATTGCAGCATCTTTAAAACCTTTTGTTTCCATCCATTGGACCATTCTACATTGAAGACACTCTAATTTATGTTATTTCTAATTGATCACAAGACCTTGACATCGCAAAAAGTATGGTGAGACAGCATTGTCGGTAATGTCATACTGTATGCCAACTTTGGCAGGAAATTGAAAACTTAACAGAGCCTGGTGTTTTATTGAAGGAATCAGTATAAACTTTATACTGATTCCTGATAGCATTGCTATATAAAGTTCTGCATTGGAAAATGTTGCTGAATCATTAATTGTAACGTAAGTCTCATCGTCCATTACAATTAAACGACAAGCTTTTGTCCTAAAAAATACAGTCTGAAAAGTCGCTCAAGCGTTGTCCTAATGTCAGCCATATTATCATTGCTATACTTTGGAACCTGCTTTTTTTTTTCTATATTCTATTCAGTAATCATCCTTCATTGCCTTTATGACAGTATTATAACTTACCCCATACTGTAACCTGACCTTATGAACAGGTACATTTGATGGTTAAGTTTTTAAAAATTTTATTTTTATTTTTATCGCTTTCCTGTCTTATAAATTGAAGTCCATTTAAAACCCATGTTTTTAAAACATTTTTTTGAAGCTCCACAATAGTGATGTTAGGATTATTTATTGTACTTTGTTTGGCAAAATTTAAGCAAAACATTTTAAAAGTCAAATAACATTAAACTCACGTTAATTGGTAACTTAAAATTTCATTTGAAATAACACATATCATTTACCCAGGAAATATATTTTTTGTTCTTGGTTGACCCTATGTTTTGATATGATAGGTGCATGAATATGTTTGCAAATACATTGACCATACATTATAATCTTAATATGACATTTATTGATTAACAATTATTATTATTACTACTACTACTATAATTATGAATGGGAATGACTGAAAATTATCTTAAAAGTTGTCTTTTATTGATTTTAAGAAGAATTTCCCAAATAATGTTAAAATTAATATTAATTTCTTATTGCTTCATTTAAGGCAAAGAAAAATTAGCATTCCCTTGAAAGAGAGGGTACAAGTTGTGTATTGTGGTCCCTAAAAAGAAGTGCAGTCCCTCCTACAAAGCTAGTAGTATTGCTTTATTTTCGCATCCCATACTCAAATGATTGTGGTCCCGATTTACAAGCAGTAATTATTAATTTATTTTAAAACAATTTAAAGCCTTACAATGAAATGAATTTCAAAATTAATTCCAAGCAGTAATGATACATTTATTTTAATAACATACAATTGAGAAAAGTGCAATAATATATGGCCAAAAAATTGCTGACATTCCTGTTGTATCACTTTAGGGGTAGGTAATTTGGGACAACAGTCATTGGAGTATGAAATGCAAAGTAAAGCAATACTACTAGCTCAGTAGGAGGGACCGCACTTCTCTTTGGGGACTACATTACTTAACTTGTACCACTGATGAGAATATTAGACTCAAAGAGTTTGTCTCTAGCCAACAGGCTATAATTTTCTGGAAATTATAAAACAGTCTGTATAATATTAACTTTGAGGTCTCAACTCCTATAGCTTGTAAAAACAAGAATATGACATTAATATAACGATATACCATAAATTGCTGTGTACAAGTCGACCTGGCATATAAGTCACCCTCAAGATTTTTTGCTCAAAATTCTGGTTTAGTCTTATACTTTTTTTAATATATTTTACACTCACTGTATAAGTTGACCCCTAGTTTACAAAAGATTTTTTTAGGCTCAGAAATTTGATTTATATGCCGCAATTTACAGTGTATGTGTGTGTATATATATATATATATATTGTGTATTTGGGCAGTAATCCTTCATTAATGCAAGTTTGGTTGAATACGACAGACAAGGAAATCTTTTCATCTTTTTGGTTAATTCTTCTTGTTTATGCACAAGAGAACGTATGTTCAGATGTCCAATATATATATATATATATGTCTTGTCTGATTAAATATGACGAACAAGGAACATATTTTTTATCAAATTTTTTCTTGTTTCTGTATAAGAGAACGTATGTTTGTATCCATGGAGCGTAATAGTTGTCCAAAAGTGTTATCATACCTAGCGCTTTTGGCTAAACAATTAGTCCTTTTCAAGATCTTTGACAATTCCACAATTATTTTA
The DNA here is from genome assembly GCA_006491835.1 of Architeuthis dux. Lineage (NCBI taxonomy): Eukaryota > Metazoa > Mollusca > Cephalopoda > Oegopsida > Architeuthidae > Architeuthis > Architeuthis dux. The sequence continues at coordinate 349,475 of VCCN01003854.1, read as the reverse complement.
ACCACAGTGTATTTGGCTTAGCCATTAGTGTGTTCATGTGATGTTTTGAGTGGTGGAAAAAGTAAATGCTAAGTTGGGTGTGGTTTCAATTGCAAAATACATTCAAAACTCCCTGACCCTGGCCTAAGAAGATTTTATTCAGTGTTGGATTCCTATATATAAGGTTGATGCGAAGGTTCCCAGTGCCATTTCTTGCACACTGTTTGAGAAATATTAAAAATGTCTCTGAAGTTTACTTGGATCTTTATTTCTTGTGCAAATCAATAGATACAAGCCTTATGGAAAATTCAGAAATTAGCAAAATGGGTTCCTCATGAACTCCTGGAAAGGAACATTGGTTAGTGTTTGTGGTTAAAACTGGCAAGAAAAAAGAAAAATTGTCCCACCTTAGGTCCAGTGCCGAGTATTCTGAAGTGAGGAGGGGGAAAACAAACCTACTGACTGGATTTTTCTTCTCTTTCCAAGCTCAAGTAGTTTACGTGATTCCAATGGCCTAAAGAAAGTTGGTACCCAACTAGAACTCTAACAGTGAAAAGTCACTCAATAAGCTGACTGAACAGCAAAATGTCTCAAGAGCCTCACCCCAAGGGAGTCAACCCTTATACCTTCACTGAATCAGCCTCCTCCATTTATATGCAAATATCTTGGACAGCACGTAAACGGGAACTCAAACAAGTTTAAACACTTGTTTATCTTCTTGTTCAACTCACAAATAAAAAAGTAATTTTTCCCAAGGGGTCTCTGCTGAAATTTGAACTGGGTTTGCCCATTCTGTTTTCTGTGCTGATAAACATTATGTTACCTTGCATCTCCATTTAGTACATATATAGAATGCAGGGAGCGGTGGATTCATGCTTTCCCCTTGGACATTAGTGCTAAGTGAACACTAGTAGCCTCAGCTGAAATTCAAACTGGGTTTGCCTATTTTATTTTCTCTGCTGATAACTGTTATGCTACCTTGCACCTCCAAATGCATACACTAGTGTTAAAGACCACCCTTGCCACAGAACATTGGTTAGTGGTTAAGAACTAAGGCAAGTGCTACTGACAGATTTGGGTTATTATATATATATATATAACTAGCATAGTGCCCGTCAAAAATGAAGGGATTATTTACATATGGATAGATTGTACAATTTTAGTATAAATGTATTTATTGCTTACAAACAAATACATGGTAACTCAAACAAAATTTATTTTTCTGTTGATTTTTCTACTACTCTTCATATTTTCTGTTTTTTTTTAATAATTTTAAAACAAGGCAATCAAGACTGAGGTTTAACCTAACAAACCTCTTACCCATAGATAGGTCAACTAACAATTTTTCCCTAAAAATTTGGTTTAAAAAATTCTTATACAAAAGTATATACACTATATACAGGCCGGTTCCTCTGCAGTGTCTGCAACATGCTGGGCATCACAGGAGCCAGGATGTGAAGGGCCATCAAGTTAGCCACTGAGGCAGCAGAAGTTGCTTCAAGGTGGATGTTGATTAGGGGAGGAGTGCTGTAGGTGAGGTAGTGCTCTGTTCAGTTCTTGGTCAACCTTGGCAAGAATTAGCATTTTTCACCTTCATTCTAGCCTACAATAGCATCTGTCACTTATTCTCTAGTAAAAAAATTTAATGTGTGATTTAGGACACTCAAAGCTGAAATTTACCACATGATCATTTGATATATATGTTTTTTGTTTTTGTGTGTGTGTGTGTGTGTGTGTCTGTGTGCGCATGTAGATATATATATGTATGTATGTGTGTGTGTGTGTGTATATATATATATATATATATATACACATGGTATATTCTTTGAAGAAGCCAGTTCAAGCCTTAAGTTCCCCCTAATCTTTGGGCAACACCTTAAAATAGCCACAAAAGAAACTTTCTTTATTTGTGATGTGTCTCAAAGGAATATAAATCCATCACACCTGTTACACAAATCAATAAGATTTTCACAAACATTTGTTTTCTTGTATCAGGTTTTATTCTTATTCACATACAGGCAAAAAAGTTGCCTCTCAGTAGACTCAAAGTTATCCGTTAGTGATGAGCTTAATAGAACGTGCATCTGGCTACCCTGTAATTAGAAACTGTCAGCCCAAACTGTCACGATCAACATAGGTTTCTTCAGTTTTTAAGTTGGTCTGGCTGACTATGTATGTATGGCGCGTACAGGCCACACCAATAGAGCTAGAGGGCTGAAAATTTAAACATTTACTCTTTATTATATCCAGAAAAAACGTTTGTTTTTGTTTTTTGAAAATTCACCCCCAAAATAGGTTTTTAGTGAGGGGTTCAATTTACAATGTAAGTTTATGTTAGATTTGTCCCTTAGTTTGTGTCCAGCAGTGTTCATGCTTGTTTTTTGAAAATTCAGACTTTTTAGTGATCACAGCTCAACAAAAGGAAAGAGAAGTAACTTATTCATTGATCATCCCTTTTTCCAATTTTTTAATTGATCACCCCCAACACGGCATGCTGCCAAAAGACATTGGTCAGGTAATGGTTTCTATTGAGTGCTTAACCAGTTTTATTTGGATTGAACTCAAGAAAGCATTAGGCAGTGTACATGATAGGTAGGTAGACCCACAAACTTCGCTCCAAAGAATTACGGTAAATAGACACCTTACGAAAAAAAGGGTCAAAATCGTCCAAAATTTAATTTCATCAGAATTTTTGTGGCATTAATAAGAAGAAAGATTGGAGAAAAATCTCTGATAAAAATCTCTGATAAAAATTATTTATTATATCACCTTATACCGGAGATATTTTGAAAACAAATAGTGCAAAAAAGCTGTAGCAGTGTAAATAACAGATTACATATAATGGTTTGCATTCGAAAATTTCCCAAAGCTTTCACAAGCAAAACAAAGATTTTAAAATTTTACAAAAAATCGAATATTCATTGGATTTTGATAAAATCTATGGTACTTTTATATAATAAAAGACAAACTATTTTTAAAGAAGTTTCCATTCGAAATTTCGGGGGAAAAATATTTTTTTATGTGATGAAAGTTTGTTAGATTTGTCCCTTAGTTTTGAAAACGTTTACTAAATTTAGCAAATTGTCCTAAAGCAGCAGAGTGCTTATTATAATAAGTTTCAGATCCTAACCAGCCAAGTGTGGTGGTAAAAAGACCATTGTGAAATCCATCTGTTTATCAAATAAGTCCATGACCCATCGCTTCACTAACAGAAAATTTATTGCCAAAATTAATATATTGTTTAAGGGGTAATTTAAGAAGAGATCAACCCTAACCCAACAACACTTTAATGACATCATGTTAGTTTGAATTATTATTGTCTTTAATCAATATATATGTATTGTACTATTTACTTAAATGCATATTAACCAATTATTTCTTTGTAGACAATGTTTCTTGTTAGTTTCCACTCTCCCTCTTCGGGCGGCCTTTTGGCTAAGATCAAAGTGTAGTATCTGTTCTTTGAAACCACCATGGCCTTGAAGTTCAGACAACCACGGCCCTTTGGGGGTCCTTGTGGCATGCTTGGGTATCGTCCTGGGAGAAGTTGAGCAGGATATCTTGGCTGTGGCTAGGATCAAAGTGGAGTATCTGTTCTTCGAAACTGCCATGGCCTCGAAGTTCAGAGACCCACGGCCCTTCAGGGGTCCTTGTGGCATGCTTAGGTATCGTCCTGGGAGAAGTTGCACAGGATATCTTGGCCAGCTGGACGGGAGGCGATTACCATTAGCATGCTCAGGATTCGTCCTGAGAAGCTTTTGGGATCCCCCCCTTTTATCCCGGCCCTTGTGGCATTTGTCTCAGTGACAGGGATTTGGGATTCTCCCCCCTCAAGTCTCTAGTCACGGGGACATGGGATCCCCGCTCCCCCCTATTGAATTTGGCACTAAATGACCCACCAAGGGTCGATGTGCCGTTAAACAAAACAATCAAGGAATCATCTCTCCCTCTTCCTCATTATGATGTCTACGCATTCCTCTCATTCAGGTTATATATTGCAAAATAAAACCCTTGTCAATATAAGTGTGACAGACACTGCTCTTTTTATATATTTTATTATAATAATGGCCTCTTAAGTCAATATAAGTGTGAAAGACAGCTCTGATTTCCTATGCCAGTAATGGCTAACCTTTTTAGCACAGTGTGTCAAAATTTGAATTTTTTGAATAATCCTGTTATCAGAGTGTCACTTATATGTATACATGTATTTTAGTTTTAGATAAATGCTTATAGATAAGCAGCCTATTTTTATTTATAAGTGTGACAGACATGGCTCTTATTATATAGCTTAGTTCACATCAAAAAATTACAGAATTATTTACGTAGAGATAAATTAGTATAAATATATTTATTGCAAACACAAAGAGGATTGTATTTTCTTTTATTTTAAATTAAAATAGAAAATATAATTGAAGGGTACACATACAATAGTGGGGTCCAACGATTTAAGACTTGGACATAGACAAGAATAATCCCTTACGTAAAAATTGTTTTTGGTCATGCAAGATGAGGTTAGAAAACAACAAAAAAGAGAGAGATTCAAATTTTTGCATAAGGGATTATTTTTGTCTATGCCCGGCATTGAAAATTTATTTTTGAAATTCAAGGGGAACAACTGTTTTGTCTTAAATCGTTGGACCCCACTATTGAATGTGTACCAATTGAAGCAGAGAGAAAATCAAGGAAATGTTGTTGAGAGAAATGTATTGTGCTTTTTATTTTTTTATTGCTATAGAAAGTGTCCACCGGACAACCATTGCCCCACAACAAAACACCCTAGTTAAATTTGAATTTCAGTTGATCACCGTCTGTGTTTTCTTTTTATCGTCTGGTAGTAGACATTGCACTTGGATTTTTTTTAAATTTAAAAATAGCATCGATGTGTAAAAACCTAGATAGTCATATATAAAACTTGAAAAAAAAACAAAAATTAAGATGACACCCACACACACAAAAAAAAGATAGCATTGCTATGAGAAACTGTCAAAAAGTTGAAATTAATCCATTGTAATATTTCTTTTTGATACTTCTTTGTTATTTGTACGCCACTGATATTCAATGGTTAGCTCTCTTGTTGATCATTGTAAAAAAATAGCTTATTATGAGTAACTAATAATGTTGTAATAGAAAGATTTTACAAAACAATTTGCCCTGACTGACTAACACTAACCTTAGATTATTATCTAGATAAGATAATAACATCCGACTTGCCGAAATGTCCTTAACGTTTTCTATTTACATTTATTTAACAAACAAAAATTAGTACAAAAAATGATACAACATTATTAGTTTTTCATCTTTTTACTATGAGTGGCTATGATAACTAAGAAGTACCTTTTTCTTCTTTTTTTTTCTTTCTTTCTTGGATTTGAAGCTGAAATAAAAGGTTTCAGGAGGAACTTATTACCTTGTCTTTTTGTTTTTAAAGATTTTAGCCGTTTAAATGTGTTACTGATTTTTAAAAACTATTATTTTTTTTTTCTTCTTAGTAACTTATCATTTATTTGTTAACTTATTTTTTATTATTATTTTTTTTTTTTTTCAGAATCCACCAGTTTTATGGAAAACACTCAGGGTTCTCGGAACAACATTTTATTTGAAAAAATCTTTCTTTTTACCTCATGAGGAATAAAAGCCATTTATTGCTCGGAATGCATTATCATCACAAAAGACAATTGAGCCTTGTAAAACATAAGCCCTTCTGAAAACTTGATTCAGTAATTGAGCCCCTAGTATCCTGATCAGGTTTTATCTCCAAGGGAACCAAAAGTATAAATTTGGATCCAGCATTATTATTTCAACTGAAATTGTATGTGACTCGATTATTAATACAAAACGCAAATTTCACAATAGAATACCAAAGCTTTCCCAAAATTTACTGTTCACTTTGATCGTGAGTCAGTTAAACAAGCAATAAGACTTTGAATTCAGCATCAGAAACTTTTAAAGTGTTTAGATTCAACTAGACAACCCTGTAACCAGTTGGGTCTCTCATCGCAAAAAAATTAGTGCAACCTGATGTGACCAGAATGAACCCGGATTTTTTACACATTTGCAGGAAAATAAATAAGGGAGACTATTCTATAATTTAATAGTTATCTCCCTTGATACATCGGTCATTATAATATATATATATAGGGGTGAGCGTTAACACAAACCCCACACTATTATTATTCAGATTTTTTTTTTGCATTCGTTAAGTTAGCACATTTTAGGGGTATCTTAATTCATTACCTCTGGCTACAATATACCATTTCAGCTACTTAGAGATCATAAACAAATAAGATAGATAACCAGAATCAGACTTTTGGTATTACATAGTAACTATTTGAGTGGGTTATTCTAATTATCCTCTAACTCCACTAGACAACTTTTGTTACACATTTGAATTACCTAAACATTGAGCAACTGATCTTAATTCGAGCTTCATCCTAGAGATATTTTTTACTTGATCACCAGCCAATCAGATAGCCAGCCTATCTCTGTACCTACTTACTTACCAATCTATCTATTTGTACATAATAATAAACATCCAAAATGGAAGGACACACATACAAAATGGAAGGACATACATGCAACCATCACAGCCACCACCATCATCATCACCACCACAACCAGACGGCCATCACCGTCCCAACCGGCACGATTGTCACCACAGCCGAAAAGCAGTACAAATGTGACATCTGCGGCAAGTGCTTATCACGCAGGGATCACCTGAAGCTCCACAAACGGATCCACACTGGTGAGCGTCCTTTCAAGTGCCAGATATGCGGCTGCGCATTCTACCGCAGCGACCACCTCGCCCGGCACCGTGGCACCCATCAGCTGGAGAAACGGTTTAGCTGCGACATCTGCCACAAGACATTCGTGCATCGGTCGTATTTGAAGGTGCATCAAAGAATCCACACTGGTGAGAGGCCCTTCAAGTGTCAGATCTGTGGGTTCGCCTTCTCCCGTAAGGACCACCTGGTCAAGCACAACCGGCCGAATAAGAATGGCATTAAAATCAGCTGCGTCCCCCAGCGGAACAACATCAACAACATCAACAATAACAACAACAACGCTGGTACAACACTAATTGTTAGCTCTCCTGACAACAACAATACAGACATCAAACCGACGCTCATCATCACCGCTCCTAACACCGACACAGCAACCACCACCCCTACCACTACTGCCACCCCCACCACAACTGTCACCAACACCAACAACAATAATAACGAGAGTGTCAGCATTGCCCCACAGATGGTCGTCACATCCCAGCACGTCATGGATGTTGCCACCGCCCAGCAGCATGCGGTGAACATGGGAACCATAGCAACGAACGTTGTTACCAGCAGCGCCCAGGCAACGTTCCCTACAGCCACCCAGGTGTACCCTCTGTACACGCCGATGAACCCTGTGACGCATATATTTCCAAGTACGATACAGATATCACCAACCACCACACAGATCTTCCCTACAATTCAGATGTACCCGGCTGGCACCCAGATCAATGTTTCAACAGCCGCCGCTCAAATCTACCCTACAAAGTGAAAAGCGTAACTCTTATAAATTGCTTTTACCAAAACAAAACCATTTCTGGTACCTCCCTATTAATACCAAGGTTCAATGAAGTAGTTTTCTGTGAAGGAAAAGCTCAATTTTCAATTTCCATTATCTTTATGCTAAGGCTTTCATTTGCACATCATCCGTCTGCATATGTACATGTGTGTGTGTGTGTGTGTGTGTGTATCTGCAGTAGAGGAATGGTTGGTAAGTTAGTGTAGTTGAGCATTGCTACTGTAGTGAGTTCAGTCCTCACTGGGTTCCCCACTATTGTGGCTCGGCCCCTGCCTAAGCTAAGCTTAGTAAATATCTATATCTTTATAGCTATCTATCTGTGTGTTGGTGTGTACACCTACATATGCTTATATACATGAATGTGTATGTAGAGGTAATTTGACAATGTGGAAATGAAAGATTGAGAAAAGCGTGTTACATCTCAAACATATTTATTATCATAAAGATAAGCCTTGATGCATTTCGTCGCATTTCATTTGGCGTCTTCAGAAGCTCTTTTGCAGTGCAGAAAACTATGTGCAGTCCGATTTCTCACATGTTTGTGTGAAATGTATACTGAGCTGGGAAAAAGCAGAGAGAGTGTTGGGGGAGGGGGCGGAAAGCCCTGGGTGTTTGATTAAACATGTGTTAAACTGGTTATCTGTTCTCAGTAATCTTTCATTTCCACATTGTCAAATTACCTCTACCATTCTGTCGGATTACCTTACATCCACATAACAAACACACATATATATATATGTATGCATATATATATATATATATGCACACACACACATACATGTGTCAGCATATATATATATATATATATGCACACACACATACATGTGTTTGCATATATATATGTCATTCCATCATGAAACACTTATTTCTTTCCATAGTTATTAAGAGATATAAAGATTATATACTCATCTTTATTGTTTTTACCACATTTCACAGGATGCATTCACCAGCCTCCATGAAATATAGTTATTTACTAAGCTTAGCCTAGTCTGGCACAAGGCTACATTAGAGGGGCACTTGGTGAGGTTTAAACTCACTAACTTGGAAGTGGTCTTCGATACAAGCTCGCTAACTATCAAGCTACAGCAAGCACCCAACTTCCCAAATAGATTTGCATTCAGTAATTCTGAAGTCTTGTCTAATGTGTGTATATATGTGTGTATATATATATATATATATATATATATATATGTGTGTGTGTGTGGATGATACACAAGGATTACTAGATACACCTGAGGAATGCACGAGGACAACATTGTCCAAAACATGGTCAAAACAACCAACATGAGGATACTAGTCCGAATAAATCTTTTTAGAAAGCTATTTAGAAGTAATTAATTCTATGTTTGTTAATGCATGTATGTATGTATCATCTTTCTCTGCTTATACCCTCATTGAAGGTGTCATGGGGTTAGGCACACACGGGCAATTGTTACTAAGACCCACCTCTGGCTTACCAGGCCTGTCGAAGCTTCATTCTGCTACGGAACATGGTATTCCCCAATGGTCACCCATCATGGTACTGACCTGGTTCGACGATCTTACGAGAACCGGTATATCCAACATGATTTGGCCATAACACCTTAATCTTGGGAGAGCTTACTCAATCCTTGTACTTGTGCTGAGTATTGAGCGAAGAGGCATTGAGTACCATTTTTAAAGTCTTTGGTAAGACTCGGTGGTGGATTGAGCTACGGTCTACCAAACTGGAGGGGAGCTCTCTACCACAGTGATCGGTGTTATGTTAGTTAATTTCTCGTCAGAATATGTTATTTAGGCTCCCACAAAGCAGTCTTGTTCCATGAAATTGAATTCTGAATCTAACCGTTTAAGTACTGGATACAAAGTCCTGTTTGCTTAGCAGTGGAGGTGAGGGTGGACTAAAGGTTAAGGGCATAGAGAATGGAACCGACTAACCTAATTCAAACTCCAGCTGGGACAGTTTGAGTTCACTTCGCATTAATGCCCTTGGGAAAGGCATGAATCTACTATTTTAGCAGGGCAGTTAAAATCCTTTAGCCCCGTAAGGCAGTCCTTCTTGGGTGTCAGGCTAGCATCCCGGCCCCCTAAAAACCCACAATTGCTGCAAACAGTTAATGGGTCTCCATAGATTGTTCAAGAAATAGAGACAAATCCATGCCTCATGTGTCTCCCAGAACACCTGAGTCCGAGTGTGAGTAACTGGAATGTGGGAATTTCAAATTGTTTTTTAACTCAATGTGAATAAGAAAATTGTGCTGAAACCTTTTAAACATCTCATTAAACATGGAATTGATGGATGGGAAGATTACTGTTTGGTAAAAGTACAGAATGGGAAAAGATTTTTTTCCTATACTTTAAGCAGAGGGTGAGAAATTTGGTAAAAAGAAGAAAAAAAATTGATTAATTAAAAAAAAATATAAATATAAACTTGAATCTTTCCCTTACTTTAATATGAATTTATTCATGAAAATAATCAAAAGAAAAATGCATAAAAAACAGCAGAATTACTTAACCCTGAGTTACCAACCTGGAGTTATCTCCCCTTGTCCATTTTCTCTCAAAGATATCTCATGGTGACTGCGATTATTACTAACAATTCTATCCCATTGCAAATTTTGATTTCTCAGGTTAAGCGAGAGTGAGCCTGGTTAGTTGTTGAATGAGTAACTTATTCCAATCCCATAAATAAAAGTAGAGACTTCATGCTACCTTCACATAGAGAAACCTGATCTTAAATATATACCCTACTTTTAAACTCGTAATCAAATATAAGTTGTATTTATTATTTTTTTATTTTCCAAAGTTTATTTTCATCTTTGTATTTATGCATAGAACAAGCTTCTTATGACCAGTCCCTCTTATGTTTTAGAATGTAGATGTTGATAAATATACTGTATTTTGTGGCATATAAGTAGCACTTTTTTCTCCCAAATCTGACCCTCAAAATCACCCTGTACCCTACACGATGAGAGGTCAAGCTTGGGATCTACAATCAGTGAAATCTGCGGCTGAGAAGAGCTGGGTATTTACCAAGCTTCCCTAGGCAAAAGGGACACAAGTTTAAATCTCACCAGGGGCTTATTCTTTATTCCCAATCTGCGCTGCCATAGGTTGACAGCCTTAGTTAAGTTGTGATAAGGAAGCAACTGAAAAATTAAGATGAAGGAAAATAATAGTCAAATATTAATAATAACAGTTTACAATACTTCATCTAATTAAAAAAAAAGAAGATAATTCCCTCAATTTTATTTTTCTAATATATTTCATACTAAACTTCAGATGTGTCCTATATTCCGCAAAATACAGTTTCTTCAATATTGGATTTTTAAAAACGATTTTTAATTTAGAATAATTTTTTTTGCTTATTGCTAGTATTAACCAGCTTTTGTTTCTATGTTTGGTTGGATGGGGTTAATAATTGATAGATAGATAAGTCATTTACCCTTTTTTTACAAATAGGTGAGCAAAAAGAAAAATCCATATGATGTCATACTCTATGGCCAACCAAACATGGGAAAAACATTTTGTTATATCTTCTGCTTTCTTTCAGTTACCCTTTTTTCCTGTATAGATTGAATTTCTCCAGACCTTTTTTCCTGTATAGATTGAATTTCTCCAGACCTTTTTTTTTTTGTAATGGATTTAGGGAAATTTTTAAAAAATCTGAAATCTTGTAAACTTATATTTATTTACCGTTTATCTCGGTGGATAAAACGACACTTAAATCATCCAAAAACACCCCAAAACCAGGAGTTGTCTTATAGGCCAGATACTAAAATGCATGACCCTAAAATAGCCACCTCCAAAGCGTGTGTGTGCACTTTTGACAACAAAATGACAGGCAAACCACATAAAAAATCAACTAATTATTGGATTTCAATAACATTTTCTGTCCTTATTCATTTATGAATGACTTTTATTATGAAAATGGTATTTTGTAAGAAAAACTTTATTTAGTTTTATGAAATATCTATAAAATATCATAATAAAGTATTTACATTTCTATAAAGTTAAGTCCCCGGAGAAATGAAATCAGTTGAAATTTTATTTGAAAGATCATGAGATCTAAAAATATTTTCCTGTTCATGAAATGGTCACACCAATCTACTGTAATTTTAAAATCTGTACTGTGTTCTGGGTTTGACCTTGCCTACTTCTGTGAATATGCTCTGATCTTATTTTGTGTGATGATATAGCAATCCTGCTTCTGTTTGAGTACCCATTCTGCAGTGTGATTTTCCAAATTCTGGCAAACATTGATTCCTCTTCTCATCAAACATTGTTTCATTGGCATTTTTCTTAAAATATCTTCATTATTTCTCCATTCTTTTACCATCTTCTCTGTTACGACAAATGTCCTTGCAGCAGTTATTAGATTCTTTGGCTACTTTAACGACTTTTAACTTAAAACTTGTTTCATACTTTCTTAGTTTTGCTGGTGGCTCATGGTAACAATTTGATAACATTTTTTAAACTGATTAAGACAGAAACTAGCAACAGACTGAACCTTGGTTAAACTACTATCACTACAGATGATAGTCTACATATGGTATTTGCTTTATTATATGCTTCACTGATAATATACCATCAATTGAAATGATTTACAGTTAATACATTAAGGTATTACTTTATTACTGATAATACAGTCAAGGTATTTATTACAACGTATTTAATTCATTATATTAGTATATCACCATACTGGTATTTTGGTATGGTTTGGTAGTTTAGGGGTAGTTTTGTACAACAAATATGAGCTAAAACCATGAAATTCAGACTGAAATTGAAATCTTGTCTTACCTAAAACTTGCCTTATCCGCCAAGACATACAGTATTTTTTGGCTTGAATTTTTCCCCCCTTCCTTCTTTCTTGTCTTTATCTATTATTGTTTCTACAAAAGAAAAGAGAATTTAGAAAAAAATGTTATTAAAGATTATTTGATTTCACTGTGACTCACCATAAAAAATTAATTTGCGTTACTTCTGATACATTAATTAAAGCAGATAAAATTATTGTGGTAGTGAATCAGATAATTGCTCTCAAAATATGTTTTAAATATTATTGAAGTATAATCATTGCATCCTGTCCAAAATATCTTTAAAAGATTTGTAAAATTTAACACTGACTTAATTATAACAAATAAGAACAATTACTTAGCAAATTAAGCCAAACCTTACATTATAAAAGAAAAGTGTGTGTGTGTGTATATGTATTTATATATATATATATTACACACACACACACACACACACAAGGAGCTATCAGAAAGTTCCCAGGCTAGGCCAAAAAGAAATTTGGAATTTTCAGAAGAATAATAAGCTAAAACATGCTCCACAGTCCCATTAGTAACCCCAGAAATTTTGGTGGCAATAGCTCTAGCAGACACAGACAAAAAAAGTGAATTTGGTGAATTATAGTACTCCTGAACTGACACTCGACTGGCCTTGAAACACGCATGCCTTTCAAAAACCTGTGTTTGACCTAAAGAAGCATTTTGTGGGTCTCAGTAGCAGACTTGCAAGCTTCACGCAAAATTTGATGCAGATCGCAGAAATGTTCTTACACAACGTTCCAAAACCTTGCGTAATACAAGAACGCGTATAAATAGCACACAGCCTATTGGCAGATTGACTCAGTAGGCTGGGTAACAATGAGCGTCAGCTGCTCACGTATTTCCGTTGAACAGTACAATCACATGTAGAGTCTGGGAACTTGAAAATGCTAGAAACTTAACAATAAAGCATACAAAGATTAATTAGTTGATTTCTCTGTACAACTGGGGTAGCAGCAGATGAGCTCCTTTAGGTACAGTATGTACAATAGAGTTGAAGTATATCGATTTTAATAGAGCTCTTTAACATTTCACAACGGACTGTTCACTACCACCACTACTACCACTAGATTGGGGGCAAATGCCTTTGCTCATTTAATCAAGCTCTCTATATAGCTGACTTGGATGGCTATTTAACTAGACCTTAATCAAGTCTTTCACCCTTTGTCTTTAATGGTCTCTTTCAAGAGGCTGCTATGATGTTCGTCCTTCATACTTGAAGATGACCATGGCTTCAGTTCTGAGTGGTGCAGCAGCTGCAGTGAGTTTCGGAGGTGGCTGAACCTGGCTCTAAAGTCTCTCCTACAGATGGGACACACAATATGGTTAGTCCAATGAGGTAAATGTTTATATCCTATGGGTATAGCTAATTTTACAAGTATTAGAAATTGATTTTTCAAGAGAAAGCTTTTTGCCCTGGTTTGAAATCAAAATTCTTTCTGCAGGGTGAGCTTTTAACATTTTGTCATCAACTTGGCACTGAGGATAGAATCTGATGGCCTTCGGTCCTATGCTTTGGTCTAATAATTTCTGCCAGTAGCATCATGAGCTTTAGAGAATTGGGGTAGGGAGTTTGGCTCATCTCATAAAGATGTTTAGCCTACATAGTTGGTATCATCAGGTATAAGCTGAGGTTGGGGATCTAGACTTTGCACACACACAAACACACACCCCTCCCCCACACACACCAATGCTCACTGTGACTAGTCCATCAACTGACTTGTAAAATCCACATTTCTGAAACTTGAGGATTTAAGGGTAATGCAAGGATGTCTTCTTTCCGCCCACCCTTCCCAAATGAATTTTATTTCCTTTCGACCCCCCCCCCCCACTCTCAAAACTCTCGGGACTGCAGGACCCTGCTTTGCCTGCATTAATAATTTGGTAAACTTTTTTTCTTTCAATACTACACTGTGAAATATACAGATCACAGACACTTCTATTAATTTGTTTCTTTTTTTCTGTTTCTTTCTGTCATTACGATGCAAGTTCAGTAAATTTAAAAGAAACAAAATATTGGGCAACAAACACATAACAAAGGGTAACTTGTCGATTACTATTCCAATCCTGAACTTTGAACTTTCAGCTTTTGTATACCGGCTGACTCGTATTTGTGAGAGTTGGCATGTTCTACAGGTTCAAGCCTTTTTTTTTTGAGAGGTGATTTTGTTACCTGGCTTCATCCTTTAAAACGTTATCCAAAACATTTGACAGCATTGATAGTATTGCCTATAACTTTGAGAAGAGTCACTAACATTCCAACTTTTGTAAGGACAATTGAATCTCTTCTTTCCATCCTTGATGTTATTAGCATAACGTTTCATCCAATCCACTCTTCAGCCCTCGTCAGAAAAGAGGTTTGCCTCTCTTCTTGGATTATACACCTGACGAGGGCTGAACATGGATCGGCTGAAACGTTGTGTTAACAGCATCCAGGATGCAAAGAATAGATTTGATTGTCTGAACAAAAGTTGTAAAGCATTGATAGTATTTTCTTGATATTTTAAAATCCCATTGACAAATTTCCATAGACAAAGAAAACAGCCTGGAAAAAAAACATCCTTCATAACTTGGAAGACTTAAAATTACAAAACGAAACAGAAAAAATATAATACTGACCTCACCCGTAATATATTGGAGTTTCTCTAGTATGAATCCACTTCTCTCTGCACTCTATCCCATCTCCAGGTATCTTGATAAAAAAAGATGACACTGACATGCCACAATGGTGGAGAGAAGATGAGCGAGCATTTGGAAAAACCTCTCACTGTTAACTACCTTACCTGTCTAGGTAATAGCAGCCAAAAGCTTTTACACCCATTGTCAAACTTGACAGAAGCCTATCGGATAAAAAGAATAGTTTGGATTGTGGTTGTCATTAAAACTTCTAAACAGATTTTTCAACATTTGCTGCTTATACAGTGGTCCCTTCTTATTCAATTCATACATAGGTATTGGATCAATTCATAAGTTTTACTTAATAATATTCCCAGAGTGCAAGAGTAGTGATGCTGGCAATTCAGATATGCCAAAGGGAAACTGTAACGTACTTCCTCGACCTAATAATGAAAGAAAAAAAAAAGATCTATGGTAAGAACAAATCTTCTATCAGCCACAACTTTTATTACAGTATATCGTTATAATTGTTCTATTTTATTATTAGTTAGTGTCGATAATCTCCTATTGTGCCTAATTTATAAATTATATGAAAAAGCATAGCATACATAGGGTTTGGTACTATCCGCAGTTTCAGGCATTTGCTGGGAGTCTTGGAACATATCCCTCACGGACAAGGGGGTACTACTGTAATATGGAAACATGTTTGTGGATCATATTTTTACATTTGAATTTTTTTTTACTACCTCCAAAAGACTATTAATGCTGTCAAAATGATTTTAAAAGGGGTTTGAGAAATATGAAGGGATGTAAATAAAATCATCTTTTTTTATTACTAATAAAAGAAGGTAGCATCAGTGTTCAGACATTGCTATATTGCATAAGTAGATTTCGATTTTCTCCAATGAATCTTTCTTGGCTTTTTTTCAACGGTATGAAAAGGCGAAATGAAATCGTCATGTCAACCAAAATTCAGCTTCTTAGACATTATTAGAAACAGTCAATCAGAACTGTCACCATAGGTTTCTTCAATTTTTAAGTGGGTCTTGCTGGCTATGTATGTATCGTGCGTACAGGCCGCACCAATGGAGCTAGAGGGCTGAAAATTTTAACATTAATGTTTTTTTGAAAATTCCCCCCATAAGTAGATTTTTAGGGAGGGTGGGGGGCTCAATTTGCAATCTAAGTTAATGCTAAATTTGTCCCTTAGTTTGTGTCCAGCAGCATTTATTCTTGTTTTTTGAGAATTCAGACTTTTTTAGTTATCACTGCCCAACAAAAGGCTAGAGAAGTAACCTATTCTTTGATCATCCCCAATACGGCCTGCTGCCAAAAGATGTTGATCATGTGACAGTTTCTATTGAGTGATTAACCAGACCTATATACTAATTGTTTATGTGACCCATGATATCACAGGTAGGATTTATCAAACAAATACATGAAAATTTTCATTTCCTCTAATGATTACATATACAGTGACACAAAGCTACTAAAAGCATATATAGGAAGTAAGCACTAGTGTCCTGATCTTGGTTTTTATAGTCAATCCTTCTTCAATCCTAGGGTTGGGTAGTGCAAAAGCGTCATATACTCTGGTTCAGTGGAAGAGACAGACAAGCTACATCGCAAGGACAAATTAACTAGGAAGAATTAACTGATACAAGATATCTTCTGGCATGGACAGCGGAATGAGAACAATCAATGCCAGAAGGTTACTAACTATGACAGACCCAGAGGGTACAACGGCCGAAAAGTTGTGACTATAACGACCAAGATGTCTGAGTAAATCAGTGTATAATAACATTTTTTTTTGTTAATGTTGATAATGTTTTCTTATCAGTCTGTAATTATTCATGTGGAAAATAAGTTGAATTTTTTCTTTTCCTGGCTTCATATTCTGAACACGAGTATAACGACATTTTTTTTTTCTTTCACAACTTGAAAATCATGTTTTTGAAAGTTTTAAAAAATGCACCTTTGGATTATTAGTTTAGGTAAAAAAGTACTAATTTCAATTTTAAAAAGTTATTTAATGGAGGGGGGGGG
>VCCN01003854.1:309861-324293 GCA_006491835.1 Architeuthis dux | reverse complement strand
AAAGTCTCCAGAAAGTGCTTGAACCGTTGTTTGTGGGTTGTTAGCCACTGTTGTCGATAATTCTTCATCATTAAGAATAGGTTTGGGCCTCCCTCAAGGTTTATTATTGGTATCTATATTTCCAGACCTAAACCTATTGAACCAACGCTGAACAGTTCACACTGTATTAGTGTTCACTCCAAATGCTTTGTTGATGTTTTCAGCAGCTTGAGTAGCATTATGTTCAAAATTTGAAATCGTACTTGAAAACCAGTCTAAATTCTCGGGTAGACTCCATTGCATTTAAGGGCTCAAAAACCTCCAATAATAACAAATTATATCTCTATTTACATTGAATCTGTAAAAAATGCAATGACATGAGTAAATATTTTGTTTTTAGCATTATTCTCCATGATATAAAAAAAACAACATTTATTACCAATTACAAAATATTTTTAAAAACATCTCATCATACCAAACAAAAAAAGCAAAAAAACATCATCATGCAAAACAAAAAAGCAGAAAACATCTCAACATCCAAAACAAATAAGCAAAAACATCTCATACAAAACAAAAAAATATATAATCATACAAAACAAACAGCATCTCATTATACAAAACATCATACTAATTTTTTTAAAAATGCAAAAACATCCCTATACAAAACAAAATATTGGAGAAATTACATCTCATCATTCAAAGCAAAAAAGAAGAAAAAAAACATCTTATTTCATGAAACATACAAAAACAAAAACAGAAAATAAACATCTCATATGTAACATCTCATCAGGCAAAACAAAAAAGAAGCATAAAACATCTCATTATGCAAAACAGAAATTTCAATTTTGCCTGACACTACTGTAGTTTAAGATCGTTGGAGAGTATCTGATCATCTAGGCCAGGGGCCGGCAAACCTTTTTGGAAGTGTGCCAGATTGGTAATTCTTTTTTATTTGCGGCCATGACAAACTCAAAATAAAACTATGAATATATATAAAACTAACTGTAGATCAATATTTGTGCTTCATATAATCAAAATTGACTGTAAATGTTGACCTATATGCAAATTTAGCATGTTTCATCTTTTTGAAGATGTCTTCTCACATAAATATGTTGTGCCAAATGCTGAAATTGTCGGGCAAAAATGTTAAAGCAAAATATCCTTTATTTGGAAGGTATTTGTTATTTTTGTTATTTTTTAACTTTTATACATAATAATTTTAAAGGGAAAATAATACAACTTGCCGATCCCTGGTCTAGGTGAAGAAAGCTATAACCATCTTAGGGTCAAACATTCAGTGAATTTGTTGACACAGAAATTCACACAACTGCAAAACATGTTGAACAAATGTGGCAGGAAGCTTAGCAGCGAAATACACATCAATGCAAAATAATGAAATACACATCGACAAAATGGTTGACTCGTATCTTGCCAAATTCATGTGGAGGCAAAAATTTGAAAAGTTTTTCATTCAAAATGGTACATTATTGATACTAACTGAAAACTAGTTTTCAGCTAGGTGTCTTCTTTATATGGTTAAACAAAAAGATAGCTAATCTGACGGACACAAAGTAAGGGTCCAGTTAGCATTATACTATAATTATATTGTAAATCACTAAAAACTTACCGTTTGAGCCATGGACGGGACAAGAAATTCTTTTTATGTCAAATTTTAAAAAGATGTTTTGATAGGAAACTATATAAAAGATATCTACAAATGTTATATTACAAAGTAGTAAATGCATGTTGCTTTGCTAACGGTATACCTGTGTTATGTTTACACAGTAATTTGAACAGTTGAAGGCAAGGTGTTGTTAACTAAAATTCTTGTATTCATTTTTGGTAAAAACGAAATTGACACATCAGCAGCAGGAGTAGTAGTTATATTATCAGCAGCCAAACACACAGCAGAACAGCTATTTTGTGTTTGTGTGTTCACATTACCCCCTTCCTCTCTTTCTGTTATGCCACAGACAGACTGATAGCTCGAAAATTAAGGATTAGTATGAATTCTTAGCTTTATAGTAAAGCAGGTTAGGATGTCTGATTTTTTAGATATATGTATATTTTTTTCTTGCTCTTTTCCTGCATAACTTATGTTTAACAAATTTCAAAGGCTTCATGGCGCTTTTGGGATGCTTAATTACGGGATTGCCATTGTCGAGAGATTCTTTGTCAGTTTTGAATCCATTTGAAAAGACCTATGCTTCTTTTCTATGTAGATATTTGTTAGCCAATGTTGTCACAAGGCCACAATGGTGGGTCAGCCAATAAGGATTGAACTCAATTGCAATAGCTTGCAAGATATTTTCCAGTGATATTGCTCACTTGTGTTTCAGTTATACAGATTGGACCAAATTATTCTCTAACCAGTAGTACCAGTTTACCAGTACAACACTCTGGCTTCTAATCACTGTAGAACCAGTAAGCATATTCCTCAATTTTAGGGTTCGTAAAATAGCTTGAAAAATAGTAGTTATTTAACTACCTCCTCATGAGGGCAGAATGTGACATAAGGTTAGTTTTAAGGGGGGGGCACATACGTACGTGTGAGCAGCACATGCTTACAATACTATCTAAGTACTGATCAGGCTCAATGTTGCTTAACTTCGGTGATCGAATGAGAACCAATGTTTTCAGCATGATTTGACCGTAAGCTTGAAACATTTCAGTGTAGTTCTGCTCTGTACCCTTAGTGGCTGCACCATTTGTTTATATATTTCAGCAAATAATTCAAAACTGTTTTTGTGTCCGTACGAAGATGGATCAAGACGCCAATCAACCCAGCTGTTCTGGAATGAAATAGAGGTGGGTAAGCTTCACAAGCACTGAAGAAATGTTATCTAAAGTTTTGAATCTGATGATGATGAAATGGTTTACGATGAAGACTACCTTGAGACTGACCTCGAGTCAGTGCGCACAAACAGTGATGATGACAGCAATGACAATGACAACAATTTGTTGCAATAAAAAGAAACATAAATAAGATGAAAAAAATACTAGTTGAAATTAATATTAATTGACAATGTTTCATCCAAGAAATTTGAATATTACTTCTAATATTATATTATTGTATCTATAATAACAATACTGCCTTGCAGATATCACCCTTTTCCTTGAATTCCATAATTATTTTTAAAAAACATAAAGCACACTCCCCATAGCCCTTAAAAGAAACATCATCCATTTTGGACCATAGTTCTTTAATCCCATTGAGTCCAAGAGGCTTATGTCAGGTTATAAATAAGGATACTCTCTCCTTGGACTTCATGTTCAACTCTTTCACTGCTAAAAACACAGCACATTTTTTAACAATTCAGAAGTGGTCCAAATAACCCCATTAACACATTCAGCGCCAAATGCTGTTAATTAAGGTTTTCGCTACTTTAACTGTTAAGTGTCAACGATGTTAATTACGTAACATCCCTGTTTTTTAAAATTCATGCCTTGTCTTCATTTTGTCCTCCGCCCTCTACCTCTAATAACTGCTTTGTAATGATGCTATTTAGTTACTGGGGAATCACCATTGTTCTATTCTTGGCCTACACATGTCAGCTAAAAAAAAACTTGGCACTGAAGGTGTTAATATCGCTCAACACTTTGATATAATTACATTAATTCAAAAAACTGAATGTGACCCAACAGATTAACAGATGATATTACAAGTCATATTTGGGAGGACTGTCTTATAATCAACCAGTAAAAACAGCTTGTTGAATTAGCATGGGAAACCGTGCAATTTACTTTCGAGAGTGAAAGAGTTAAAAAACAGAAAAAGAAAAATTGTGATCTTTCTAGATCAGGGGTCCCAACGTTTTTGTTCCATTGTACCCCTTGGACATTCTGACAGTTTCCAATGTACCCTTAGAAATTAAGGATCATTATTGATTTTAATAAGAGCTCCATTTAATTGTTAGTGAAAGGTTTGGGAAAGTTCCTCTTCCAGCTTTATTAGATACTCAGTGATGAATTCTTTGAATATGTCTGTCTCAGATTGTGAGATCATTGAGCCTGTTTTTTGGTAACAAGTTCATTAATACGAGAGGAAACTTTAGCAATTGCACAATGAAGACCATGTTCATATATTTTGAGATTTGATTTGTGGTTGTTAGTGTACATCATGGTTATACTCTCAAAGGCCTATGTATCCACTTAGAAGTGTTGGGAACCCCTGTTCTAGATAAACGTTTTGCGCTTATAATTCGAAACCTGTCACTAACTTTCAACATACTTATGTCGAGCAGTGGGGATTACTCTCTCCTGTGTCTTTCTATAAAAAAGATTAGACAAGTATACACATATAGATCTGTGACTAATGCAGAGATCTTTCATTGCATCATGATGTTGTTCATTGTTTAAAAAATCATATGTACCATATATACTAGTGTATAGGTCGAGTTTTGAAGACCAAATGTTTTGGCAAAGATTTGAGTGTTGATTTATACATGAGTAATAATTTGTAAGGTTGAAATTCAAACATAATGGGAGGGTCTAGGAGCAACCCTTGGCTTCAAAATTGAAAGATATTTAATGGTTACTGCCAGCAAATAATGAACATATAAAATATATACAAATTATTAATGAAAAGACATGCAATGCCTTCAATAAATAATCTCATGAACTTTAAATTTTTTAGCTTCACAGATAATATGATATGACCTACATGCAGTAATTATCCTTCAAAAACCAGGGTCAACCTATACACAAAGCATGCCATGAATTAATGATTTGTCACCATAAATTGATCTATACGCTGGTATATACCATATTTAAAAGTGGCAGAAGCGCTCATGGAATACTGTGAATAGTTTTAAATGCACTTCGCCACATTAAAAACAAAAACTCTCACAGACCATTCTATGTCAGCTAATAGACTTTGATCGTCTCCCTAGCATTCCTCTTGGACTAATGAAACAAAATCATGTTAGTAAGGGCTGCTGGCAGGAGACCTTGGAATGGAATTTTGTCGGTCTGAATAACCTGGGTAGCTAAGCACTGCAAGGGCAAGGGTATCTTTGCTGGCACCAACTTTCTACTCGCGTGCGTCAGCCGGTGGTAAGTCGTTTCACACATACTCTTGGTGGTGATGTAATGGTCCTCCTCAATCAAGGACACTTCCAGATATTCCCACCGTCCGTGCACACGCATCAGCACAGCGTTCTGGTCGTTGTCATTGTGGTCAGTTTCTGTCCGTGACTGATATGGCCGGTTTGGTCTTTGGCACTCGTCCCTCTCCTTCGATTCGATTATGATGCGCTCAAACAGAACACATGGTGACGGCACAGCTACAATGGCAGGGTCTGAACTGGACGGATTTCCGGCTGACTCCTCCTCGGTCTGCTGCAGGGTCACAATGAACTCCAGAAGGTTCAGTAGCGAGATAAAGATCTTTTTCAGATGTGCCAGATCCGAAGGCTCGGTGTCGTCACCCAGCGGGACTACCTGCCTTTCAAGCACATTCCATTCGAAAGTAATCCCTCGAAACATTCCATGGAAAATTCCGAAAGCCCTCTCCACTGGTATGACAATCCTGCCATATTCATAGTAAACTTTATAGACTAGCTGGAAAATGCCCATGATAACATTGTTGTCTATTAGATGCAGTGGTTGGTCATTTATTTGCAGAAGATGAATGTAAATATCCCACGACTGGGTAAAGTCATTCCGCATACAAGTTAGTTCAGCAGCCTCTTTCAAAGCGTAAAACGTCTTATCAGATGTTGGGCCCAATATATGCTCAATCGCAAGCAGAGCATGCAAGTCAAGGCTATAGTCACAAGGGTTGTATATTTCCAAATTACGTACCAATCTTGCTTTGGTTGTTGCATCAAAAAAATCCATTGGGGCATCTTTAGGGTAAGGAAAAGTTACCAGAAGGTAGATGAGAATCTCATATTCACGGTGCAGAGCAGCGAGTTTAAAAACATCATTCCCATCTGCATTTATCACGTATGGGCTGATGCCGTGCGTCAGTAGAAACTTGCACATTTCTGAAAACCCTTTGCATACAGTCAGATGCAAGATAGTGTTCCCCTTATGATCCCTGGCTTCCATATCAGCCCCGCTTTCTAGTAAAAGTCGCATAAGGTCCATATTCCACATAGCGGCATGAAGAGGCGTGTAACCCCATTCGTCAGCAGCATTAACGTCAGCCCCATTTGAGATGAGGATCTCAACAATTTTGAGGTTGATGTTCTGGGCTCCTAGTAATACAATGGGGCTGTCACCTTCCCCCTTGGCATTCACATCGGCTCCATGTTGAAGCAAGAGGCAAACGACGTCTATATGGCGCTGTTCGACAGCCAGCCAGAGCGGTGTGACGGGTGCCAAATCTGACGTGTCTCGCTGGTCAACGTCAGCTCCGCATTCTTCGAGCAGGTATCGAACAAGGTTTATCTGATTAGTACGTGCTGCAATCGATAACATTGTGTTTCCAACTTGCTGCTGCCTCGTGATGTACTTTCGCCGGTCCATCGGTAGTGGGTCCAGCTCTGATTTCATGCCTACCAAATGATTTTGACGCACAAACTTAAACACTTTGTTGACAATCAACATGTTTTCATCTTCGATCTCATCTTCGAGCGACTTGTCATAACTCAAAACAGTGGCATCTGGAAGAAAACAAAACAGAACACCGTATTTCACGTTATATAATGCACCTCCGTAAATTTTAAGCTAAAATTCATGAAAAAATAAAGCAAAGTATTTACTTCAAACATTTCAAATGACAGAAACAAAAAGATATAAAATGTAAATCACGAAAAATGTGTTTAATGAACAATGTGATCTTTTCCTGTTTCTCTGTCTGCAAGAATGAACTCTTTACTTAAAGGTAACAATTTTGCTGATAAAAATCTCTCCTCCCGACCATTTGAAACTATGGCCTCTTCCGCTGAAGCGAGTTTCATAGAAATTCAAATTTGAATTTTTTCACGGGGATTAACTAGTAAAAAAATAAAATAGGTAGAAAATTTAACCTTCTTTGGTAAAGTTTATTCACTGTCATCGGAATCTTTGAATTCTAAAAATTCAAAATTATTGTCTTAACTCTCAGAAAATTTTGTAGCCATAGTAAGTGACACATGCTTATTTTGAGTGCTGACAAAATATATCATTCACCTATAATGGACAGGTAATTTTCTGCACTGAATTTGATTAAATCTATCTATCTATCTATCTATCTATCTATCTATCTATCTCAGTCTGTTCATACCTATCTATCTATCTATCTATCTATCTCTGTTCATATCTATCTATCTATTTATCTCAGTCTGTTCATATCTATCTATTTATCTCAGTCTGTTCATATCTATCTCTGTTCATATCTATCTATCTCAGTCTGTTCATATCTATTTATCTATCTCAGTCTGTTCATATCTATCTCTGTTCATATCTATCTATCTATCTATCTATCTATCTATCTATCTATCTATCTATCTATCTGTCTTAATCTAGTGATATCTATATATCTTAATTTGGTGATATCTATCTATCTATCTATCTATCTATCTTAATCTGGTGATATCTATCTATCTATCTATCTATCTATCTTAATCTGGTGATATCTATCTATCTATCTATATTAATCTGGTGATATCTATCTATCTATTTTAATCTGGTGATATCTATCTATCTATTTTAATCTGGTGTTATCTATCTATCTCAACCTGGTGATATCTATCTATCTCAACCTGTTCATATCTATCTATCTCAACCTGTTCATATCTATCTACCTCAACCTGTTCATATCTATTTATCTATCTCAACCTGGTGATATCTATCTTAATCTGGTGATATCTATCTATTTTAATCTGGTGTTATCTATCTATCTCAACTTGGTGATATCTATCTATCTCAACCTGTTCATATCTATCTATCTCAACCTGTTCATATCTATCTACCTCAACCTGTTCATATCTATTTATCTATCTCAACCTGGTGATATCTATCTTAATCTGGTGATATCTATCTTAATCTATATCTATCTATCTATCTATCTATCTATCTATCTATCTATCTATCTATCTCAACCTGTTCATATCTATCTATTTATCTTAATCTGGGGATATCTATCTATCTCAACCTATTTATTTATCTACCTCAGTCTGTTTATATCTCTTTCAACTTGTTTATATATCTCAATTGTTTCATTTCTATCTATCTTAATCTGATGATCTCTCTCTCTCTCTTATATACTTTTGATATATGATTGACTGGAAAGCATTTGGCATGAATAGAGACATATTGAAAAGCACCTTGCCAATGTGCTTAAAGCGTAAAATATACAAAGAATGCAAATTACTGGCTATCACTTACAAATGCAAAACATGAAAATTAACAAAACAAACTGAGAACCAACTTAGAATCGCACAAAGAGCCATGGAATGCTAGGATAACACAAAGATAGAAAAAGATCAACATGGATCCGGGGGAGGAGTAGGATGAAGGATATTATACAAATAATTAAGTAAAATGGAGATGAGATGGACAGATGTAGCAAAAGATTAACCAATTGGTGCCCATGGGACAATAAACGCAGTAGGAAAACACTAAACACAAGATGGAGAGATGGGATAGAAAGGTTTGCGGGTAAGATATGGCAGAGATCAGCACAATCACGGTTGTCATGGAAGGAATTGGGAAAGGCCTTTTTCCAACAGTGGAATTATAATGATATATATACTACATGACCTATATATTTCATGACTTTAATACACCCCTTACCCACTAATTATGCACATCTCATATTTTTTAAATGTTTTAGGACTGTTAGAAACTTAAATTAAACAAATATTAAATATGAATTAAATGGTTAAATGCAATACATTAATATAAATCTAACAGATACAGGTATATTAATTAAATAAATACAAATATCATAGCATATGTCTCACACAGCTTCTGTACTTAAACACTGCAGTCGAATTTTTTAAACACTTCTACCTTTTCTTGCATCGATATGGAATTGTGTTTGCACTTCACACCACCACTGATACCTGCACTTTGCTTGGAAGCCATTACTAGGGCTAACTGTAAGCAAATTAGGCTAGGTATTTTACAAAATCGATGGAGAAGTAACAACCACCGCAGTATAAACAATTAAGAGATGGCTCTACACAAAACATCAGAACTAGCATGAAAACAGTGAGTAATTCAAGTGTTCTCTCGTAATATTGTCCGGATTAAAAGATGTGCCATAAAATCGACGGTGTACCTGTATTTGCGATTCTCAAAAGGGGCATAGCTCTTTATTCATAGTGACATTTAATTACCTTGTTTTCTCCTTACCTTCTAAATTTTTTCCAGACTGGCTGGGAAGAATATCATGAGAAGGTGTTCTTTGAATTGGCTCTTCTCTCTCGCCTTCCTTTTCTTCTTCTTTCTCTTCTCGTTCTTTTTCCTCCTTTTTTTCTTCTTCTTTTTCTTCTCTTTTATCGTTGTGGTCATCTGGTCGATGTTGTACCTCATCTTGTTCTTCTTTGCTTGGTTTGTATCGGTTTGGTATCGGCCCTTGTCGGGGTTCTTCCTCCTCTTCATCCTCTTCATCATCGGTATCTTATTTGTAAAAAAAAAAAATTACAAAATTAAAAATAAGGCTTTTCTCATAGAAGGGCTTCGCAAAGTAGGGGTCAGGATTATGTAACTAAATTTTTTGGATCAAGTTGATATCTGGCACCCTAAAAATTGACAATTTTTTCTATCTCTATACAAAAATGTACTGGTACTTGTGGTAAAATGGCTCAATGCTATTCACTAAATTTTTAACAAGCCTGGATGTCAGACTATAGATGCCTGAGTTCTCGCCTTGTACTTTCAGACATATATAGATGGAGGTGGAGAAAATGAGAGATGGTGGTAGTGTTTCGGTATGTCAACCAGTCACTCAGTCAGTCAGTCAGTGACAGCAATCAGTACTAGAGATGCTCACACATCTAAAAATAATTTTTGTTTTTTTTGTTTTTGTAATTTATTTCTAAAAAAGTTTTTTTTTCATAATAAACCCTGTAAAACTTATTATAGATTATAAATACATTTTTTTGTCTTAATTTGTTTCTATGTTTTTTAGTTACTGTTGAATCGCTACTATAGACTACAATATGAATGGCCGGCCATGATAAGTGCCTAGTGAACCATTTTTAAAAAGTTGATATTTTTGTTATTTTTAGTGCTACAATGGTCAGTTTTTTTAATTTATTTTGTAGCTTGAACACTCAAGTTTTTATTAGTCATAGAGTGTTCAAGCTTCAGATATAAAAAAAACTGTGCATTGTAGCTCTAAAAATAACGAAAATATCAACTTTTAAAAATGGTTCGTTGGGCACTTATCATGTGCAGCCACTCATATAGTCTTAGTACCTATTGATTTTAAAACATAACAATGAGTGAGGCTTAGCGAAACATTTTGTCTCATGAAAAAGTTTGAGAAATCCTGCTCCTAGAATGAATCATATTGTGAATACAGTACTGGTACTTTTCAAAGATTTGCTTTAAGCAACTTTTTTGAAAAAAAGGTGAAAAGTGAAAATAGCACCCAACACCACCCAAACCTCCAACAACTCAGCCTGACATATCATCATCACTATGATCTGGGAACGATAAAAAAAGATTTCCCATATAAATTAATGGTAAAAGCTTTGCTTTACACCATTTCAGCTTGCGGAAGGTTTTTCTAATAACGCTCTACTTTCAGATTGCAGGGTCAACAGTTTTTAACAGTCTTGACTAAACAAACATCTATCCCAGGGGCTGGGTCCCCTGGAGCCCTATTTCTCTCTGCTCCATCAACCATCATGGCATACCAGTGATGAGACATTTTCTCGAGATATGTGGTATGGATTGGATAGAATGAAAATTCATGCCTTTCCCAAGGGCATTAGCTTGAGATGGAGGCACAAGGCAACTAACCTCAGCACAGAAAACAGAATCTACAAACCAGTTTGATTTCTGGCTGAAGCAGCTGATAGCATTAATGCCCTCGGGAAAGGTATGAATCCGCATCTGCCTGCATTTCAGATATCTTGAAAAAAAATGTCAAATCGTCTTTTTACATCCAAAATGCCGAAAAATTATCCTATCTTGTGATGTTATCAATATAAAAAAAAAACCTTCCTGAATCAGGCCCAAAATGTAATCAATTATTTCTTGGCCCATGCCCCACCCTTCCACAAAATGTCATTGAAATCCATTGAGAACCTTTTGAGATACTGTGGACAAACAAACAAACAGACAGACAGACAGACAGACAAATATGGATGAATATATAACCTCTGTCCAACATTGTTGGCAGAGGTAATCAGGTATAAAATTGATGATTTCAGCCACCTACCTGCACAGCATCTTGAACAGGTGCTACAACCTTGCATCATTAGCAGACAGACGTTTGTCACATCACTCCAGAAATTGGCTGTTGTCATCCCTGCTTTGACATCAACCAGGCGACGAATTTCAGAACATCTCCCATCACGTCTTCATTTTGCCTGACTGGATTTCAAATGATATAATTTTTCTTAGAAATATTTTATGGTTTCTCTTGTCCAAAGGATGTCAGAATTTTGCTGAAATAAAAAAAAATTAAATGTCAAATACAGCTGGTCCGGAAGATTCCTGTTCAGAAGGGCTCATGATACAACCTTCTAACAACAAAGAGAAAATCTAGGATAGAGACCAGGAACATCAGAGCCCTGATTGAGTGACGGACTGCAATCCACAGGGGAAGAGAAGAGTTGGGAGGCAATTGTGGACCTGGAGAAGATCAGTCAGAAGTGAGGCAAAGGCAGCTAGACTGACCGGGGAACCGTGTCCGGTTTACGGAACATTCATAGCAGGTAAATTCATAGATAGGGATTTCATAGTGGAATTCATAGCCATGTCTATTTCCTAGCCATTTTTTATAGCCGAATGAAACGCTTGTTAACATGACAAACAACATCTTAACTTTCATAGTTTAGCGACATGAGATGAAGCAGATGTTTTATCGTTTTATTTCATTTCGGCTATAAAATGTGGCTATAAAATAGACATGACTATGAATTCTGCTATGAAATCCCCATGTATGAATTTACCTGCTATGAATTCGCCAGAAACCACCAAGTCCACTGGCCTAGTGTGGTTGTGGTCCTATGCTCCATAAGGAGTTTACAGGAATAAAAAATAATAATAAAAATCACTGAGCTCATTCTCGAAATCCAAGCTTCTTTTGTCAAATTCCAGTCCATGTTGGAGTTGACTTTGGTTCCCGCCCCCCCGTAACAAGAACAACAACAATCCTCACCAAATTTAGGGGAGTAAACTCTTCACTGTCTATCACATCACATTAAACCAAACCTATTTATAAAATTAACATTTCCCTAACATGATTTCAAATCACGACCATGTGATTGGAAGACAGCTGTCTTACCAACTGAGCTAAACTGACAAGTCTTATATGCCTACAAATTTATTTATTATATATACAATACAAAACTTGCAGTAATCATCTTAAGTCAGAATAGAAGTAGGAGTGGAGTTTGATCCTGCAAGAGCCAGGCTTGTATTTTTCCACAAATTCCTTCGAAAAAAAGATTTTAAAAATAAATGTTGTTCATGATGAAAGACTTCAAAAAATTTCAACAGAATAAGTCACTCTATAAACTCTTTCCACTGATATAAAAAACACTATCGCAAATATTTGTACATTTCTTCTCTGGTGTCTTCTCACATGAATAAAACTTTTTGATTTATTTGTTTTAACATGTTCTTTAGTTTTATTACTCCTTTACCCTTGTCTCACCACTCAGCCTACACGTGCTATCTACGACTGCTTTCAAAAGTGGGTAAAAGGCAAAAGGTTTATTACTACCTACAGGGACTAAAGTATAGTATCTTACTGCAATGAAATTTAGCAAGCAAATCCCAGTCATTTGCACAGTTCTTCCCACTCGGTTATGCCTATTTTTGTACTCTTTTTGAGCTAACTTGCTGCAATATTTCATGTATTTGCATGCCTTGTGTTTAATGCTGTAGTGACAGCAAGTAAATCTCCTTAAATTTCAAGTACTTTTCTCAGTATCTTCACTGACTCCAGCAATGCTGTTGGTCTGAACAGTTTCAACTCTTCCTAGAATTTCCGACTCATCCAGTCTTGATTCTAGTGGTTTTGGCATTATTCCAAGCACAGCCCTAATTTTCATGTTCCAGAGCTTTCTCAGTTCACAGCCGAGGTCACAAAATTTTTTCCAATTTTTTTGATTTCTTTCATCTTCAACTTGTGGTCCACTGGTACAGTCATGTCTGTGGTCTAGCAGGTCCTATTTTACTTGTTTACGACTATGAGATCCGGTCTTCTCACTTGGATGTCCCAGAGATTCTTATTTTTATTCTTTTTATTTTCTAAGACAGCCTCTGTTTTGAGCTGATACTAATATTATAACCATCTTCACATTATGTATCTCTGATAGTCATCGCTGGGGTTGAAGTAACTATAAGTCTCCTCAAATCTCTCAGTGTATACTTGCTAGTGTATACTGATTGAAACAAAACTGCATCAATTCTCAATTCTTCCCCAGATCTTTAAGTTTTCCAATTGGTCTAAATATATAATATAAATATATATTATATAAAACACAGTGTGTACACACATGCACAGGAACACACACATATATTGTGTGTATGTAACAATTTTCAATGAGTGCACAGATACTATACTCTGATCATAGGAAGAAATACTGGGGAGCGATACTTTGATCCTAGACAGAAGTGCCAATCCATACATAAGTAATTCCATCATTTTTTATGGGTACTGGTATATAACTTCCATCATATCTAAACCCCATCAGAAGCTATATAATACAATCTTTCTACACACTGCCACCTCTGTCGGATTAACTTATTAAACTTAGTTTTAGTCTGACACAAAGCCGAATAGGAGGAGACGAAAGAAAATTGTGTTACACCAATATCCTAGAAAATAAGCATTCGAAATCCTAACTTTTACCTGGGATCAAACACCTATCCTTAGTGCCGGTAGGGTACACAACTATCTCAGCCGCCAAACT
This sequence comes from Architeuthis dux, assembly GCA_006491835.1. Lineage (NCBI taxonomy): Eukaryota > Metazoa > Mollusca > Cephalopoda > Oegopsida > Architeuthidae > Architeuthis > Architeuthis dux. The sequence goes on along the minus strand of VCCN01003854.1, from coordinate 310,281 downwards.
GTCCCAGAAAGTATGTGTGTTTGAAACACCTTTCCATGCACGTTTGTGAGAGAGAGAGAGAGAGAAAGCAAATATTTTGTACAACTGCTGGAAGCCTGACTGTTAAAAATTTCATCTGCAATATGAGCCATGGTAAAAAAATTTACAAGCCGTATTGTCAAAAACAGTGGCAGAATGGTGCGCATAGAAGCGCAATGGAGAAAATTTCTTGGCTTCACATCAAGATTTTTTTTTTAATTGTTGCATCTTAGTTTGTCGTTATTTAATGTAGACACTCTTGCCCCAGAGAGCAACGTTATCTTGGAAAATTACTATTAAAAAAACAGTATAAAAGGCATGGGTAAAAATGGATACAGATCGATTATTGGAAAATATGTTGATAGATAGATAGATATGAACAAACAGATAGATAGATATGAA
>VCCN01003854.1:292018-309150 GCA_006491835.1 Architeuthis dux | reverse complement strand
CATTATTTGAAAACTGGCACTGGAGACAAAGTCAATAATTTCACCCACCGAGCCGGCTTTACACAGTAATAGATAGATAGATAGATAGAGGGACTGAGGCAGATAAAGTGGTACATTTTGAGATAGATGGATTGGATATGCATGCATGCTAGGTTTTAAACTTGGTAACACAGCCAGCCTGAAAGTGGAGAATGAAACCAGGTGGTACCATTTTTCAATTTGATTTAACCACCACGGTACCACCCCCAAAACTCAAATTGCAATGGATTTTCTATTTGCACCCTTTCGATTGCCTTCATGTGCTAATTCTGCGCGATTTCTCCCCTACCCCGACACCAATAATAACGCATAAACGTCGAAAATCTAAGAAAAACATTGAGAAAAAAGACAAACCTTGAGCGCATCCACACCTGTATTTGGTCATCATGCTCCGTTTTTGTCTATGCCTTTTTCCTTTGTCTTCCTTGCATTCGTTCGGTTTGTTTTGTTAAGAATGCAAAAAAAATCGTGAAATCTTCTAGGGACAACACAAGCAGTCACGCACGCACGCTATGGCTGGATTTATAGCAGCAGTAGTAACAGTTTAAAAATAGACAATACATTGTTATCAATCATTTTTGATAGTAGCGGGTAATCTTTTCTTGGACTAGCGACAGAGATGAACAAGTGTCTCTCTACTTTTTTTTAGGGTGCCTAAATTTTAAACAAAGAAATTAGAAATAAATTCTTCTTTTTTTCTCCCCTCTTAAATATTTAACGAGAAAAGAAGGCTTTATATTCTATATATCTTTCTTTTATCGGTAAATATTTTTTTCCAGTAGGGAGCGCACTTTTTTTTTTACTCTCCCCCACGTACTTCTCTTTTTCTGGTCTTATCTATTTTTTCTCCGACTGATCAATTTTCTTTTTTTCAATCACCATCATCCAGTTCTTCTGCGACGAGCGTAATTTTAAAGATTTCTTAGAAATTTTTCTGAATTAAAAAAAATCATATCTTTGTGTTGTGACTATTTTTTAAAACAACTATCTATCTAGTTTCTTTCTTTTAACCAACGAATCGTTGTTTTCTTTGCTTTGTTGTGTGTAGAGTGGAGAGAGACCTACGCGTTGAAAATCCTTCTGAACAGTTTCGTGCGAAAAAAAATTGAAATTGCCCGTCTGGACAGTGGCTGGCTGGAATGGCACTACTGGTAGTGGTGGTGGACACCAGTGGACACCGAACAACAGAATCCTTTTCTTTTTTGTGATTTCGTTTCTCTTTTATTATCTTTCTTTCTTTCTTTCTTTCTTTCTTTGTTATTTTATCAAACCCAAGTTTTTGTTGGACACTGCAATTACTTCTTTCACTTTTTCTCTCTCAAGTGCGCTTTCTTCACATTTTAAAAATCACCCCGTCTCTAATCATCATAAATAAACAAATTTTTTTAAATTACTGGATGCATGTTTATTTTTCAAGGTTTGAAATAAATCAAGAATTAAAAGAAAAAAAAAACAGGAGTTCCCGCAAAACTAAAAAACAAATTGAGAAATGCGTGCGTGCGTTCAAACAATGTGCGAGTGTGTACTATAATGTTCTATTCTATTCATTGACAATGAAACAATGACTATCGAGTTATCTCCCTTGAAATGTGCACTTTATTAATAATGTAAGAAGGTCAAGTTGTAAAAAGATTAAATCAAACCGGGTCGAGATTCTTATTAACCCGTGGTTCTGTCTGGGCACTGTTACATCTAACTATAAGGATAAGCAACGTGTCCGCATACTTCCGTTCCTTGCTTTAAAAATAAAAAAATTATGTTGAAAGGGGTAGGAGAGGGCAGGAAAGGGTTGAGAGAAACAGGGTAGAAGAGTGTTTAGGGAAAGGAAGGCAAATAAAATTTCCATAGAAAGAGACAGTGAAAGAACTAAGGAATACATTCTCTCTCCTTACTTGGCTTACTAAATCAGCAGCAGCCACAGTCCCTTAAGACCAGGACTACTACTTCAGTCATATCTATTACTACTATTACTATTACTTATATCATTATGTTTCTATCCAAACAAAGATTTGAATTTAGTATTAAATATTAACATGGTAGGGTTAAGTGCAAGGTAATACCAATGGATGATAAAATGATATTTTCTTCCCTAAAAAGAAGATCAGTATTGCATTATGAAACATATTTGTAGAGAGGTAATATCTAGTTGTAACTTGATTTTTGGATCTTGTCAAACTCTAGTCCAAGTCTGGAGTTGAAGTTGTTTTTCTACCGTAACAAGAACAAGAACAATCTTCACCAAATTTAGGGGAATAAACTCTTCACTGTTTGTCTGTCACGTTAAACCAAACCGATATGTAAAATTAACATCCTCCTATTTGAAATCACGACCAACTGATTGGTAGGAGGCTCTCTTGTCGAGAGTCTTACATATCTACAAAAATGTATCTCACAGATACGCAAGGGCTTATTTCATTCTAATGAATAAATACATTTATACTAAAAAATATATATTTTTATAATTTTTCTTATTATATATACAATACAAAAGTTGCAGTAATCATCTTCAGTTGGAATAGATGCAGGAGTGGAGTTTGACCCTGCTTCAGCCAGGCTTGTCAAGATTATTTTTGTGAGGGGTAGGGGCTCGTATTTGACCTGAAAAGATTTTGTCTAGATTACATCTGGTAAGGTTTGCATCCCTAGATTATCAACCAATAAGAACACTCTCGAGGCACCAAGGGAGATAGGGGACACTGCAGAGTTTTTCCCCCTAGCTATCATACCACCCTTAACATTTACTGAAAATATACTCATGCCAATTTTTTTTTTAAAACTATACAAGTTAAGTAGTGCAGTCCCTAAAAAGAAGATCAGTTCCTACTACAAAGTAAGTAGTATTGCTTTATTTTCGTATCTGTAATGACAGTGGTCCTGAATTACTTAACCCTAACCATAACCTGATTGTGGTACAACAGGAATGTCAGCAATGTTAGGGTTAGGTAATTCAGGAACACAGTCATTTGAGAATAAGATGTGGAAATAAAGTAATACTATTAGCTCTGTAGGAGGGACCACACTTCTTTTTAGTGACTGCACTTCTTGACTTGTAGAACTTTATCTTCCAATTTCATTTTTAGTCAGCAATGTTAAATAAACATTTGTTTTTATTACTATTATTATGGAGCAAATATTACCTTTTCCATTTCCATATGGTCGTTGCTTCAGCTGTTCTGATTCTGGAATCGCCCAAAGTCCTCCGCTGCTGCTGATGGCAAATTTAAAGTCAATAAAAGAGACGGGAAGATTCCTCAGAACAGCATTTTCATTTATTTTTTTCATTTTTTAAGTGGCTTATTGATATCAGGCAATTTCATGTGGTTCAAGTGAGTAGGGTTTTTTTCCCACTTTTTTTTATTTAAGCAAAAACTTCATAAACACAAATGAACAATGGATAAGTTACGGTTAGTGTTTTTAGCGTAAGGGTTAGTGTTGTTGTGTTAGCAATAAGGTGGTGTTTAGCCAGCCACCTTATGCAGTCTGTGTTATTGGATGTTATGTTGACTAGGTCCCTGAAAGTTATGTCCAGTTGTGGTAATAAATTTCTGTCGACTTGAATTGGGACAATACATGTAGGCGCAGCAGGCCTAGGCCTACCACATTTAGGTATACATCCTTCAGCGATTTTCACTTCTGAAAGTGGAAAAATGTTGTCTGCTTCTTTGACTTTAAATTCACCGCCATCAGTAGCAGCAGCGGAGGACTTCGGGCGATTCTGGAATCAGAACCAGGAAAGGTAATGATTGCCTATTATGGCTTACTACAGTTACTAGGGTTCATCAAATATCACATATACTACCATGGGTAATCGCTAGAATGCAGTTAGCTATGAAATGGCTACTTCCCAGTAACTTTAGTCATATGACTGTGTGGTGACATAATGGTTAGGGTTAGTGTGGGGTAGGGTTATGACTTCTTGTGACAAAAAGACGATAATTTAATAATCATAAATTTATTTAAAATCAGTTAATGAATTTTATTTTATTTTAAATTGTTGTGAAAAATAAAATTCATTAATTTGTTTTTTACCTTTGTCCTTGTTATTCTAATAATAACATTGTCGTTCTCACTCTTAGGGTTAGGATTAGGATTGTCTTTTTTTCATTACCTTATATAATAAAATAAAATAAAATTCTTTCTTTAAAATAAATTATATAATTCAAATGAATTACATTGTTTCTTCTTTGACTGAAAATAAAATTGTTTTTTCATTATGTAACAATTGTTTCGCCTCGCTTCTTGTTGTCTGCTTGGTTAAAACCAGAAATAGTCATTTTTATTGGAAAAGTTAGCCGAAATAAGTCATTTTATAGCCAACCATATGTTAGCCCCATCAAAGCAAGGATTACCTTTCTATCTAATGACTTGTGTTTCATTTCTACTGAATTAGTTTTAGAATAAAATGGAAGAAAAAGACTGCAAAAAGGGTTACAAATATGTTGTGCTTGTGCTTAGGGTTGGTTTTAATCCATCCTACTTTTATTAATTCTTGTTTCATTCACAACGCTTTTATTAAAAATTATTACTCACTAAAATACCAATGTGAGCTTATAGTGCATTGGCCAGGCTTCAAAAACAGCCTTAATAAGGAACCTACCTCTCAGATGGTAGAACAAAATGAAACTGGTCTCAAATGAAAGGTATGGGTGTCTATTAATGGAATATTGGATTTGTACTTATCTAAAATATGTACAAATATGCATTTTAACTCTTTTTTCATCTCAATAGGTTGTGGTTTGCTTCAAAATCATATATTGACATTTTGTCCTGTTCTATCCCACAATAATGTTTGTATTTCACTGTTTTGCCTGAATTTCCATTATAGGACATCCTAAACAAGACACAAGGGCTAAATTATCATATTGATTATTTTAGGGCAGCATTTTAACCCTTTACGGACCACTTTTTAAGGATTTTAAAAACATTTTTTTATAGAAATGCTCTATTTTGCTTTATAAGATAATAATTTCTAATATTTCTCTTGTTTTCAAAGGATATATGAAAGTTGTTTTTCAGAGGCTCATAGATATTATTAAATTTGTTTTTATGTTGTCTAAAAAATTTAAAGTGATTTAGTAAAGGGTAAGCTGGTACGGACACTAGGCTTACCCTTGTTTTAACTTATTCTTACCTATAATTCTTAACAGTGGTTATAATTTTTTATTAAACTCCAGACCAAGTCAGATGCTGGTGTTGAATTTGTTTTCCCCCCATGTCAACAATAGGAACAACAACAACAGTGATAATCCTCATCTAATTTAGAGGAGTAAACTCTTCATTGTTTGTCTGTCCTGTCACGTTGAACCAAACTGATATATAAAATGAACATTTCCCTACCATGATTTGAAATCATGACCAAGTGATCAGCAGGCAGCTCTCTTACCGAATGAGCTAAACTGACAAGTCTTATAAATCTACAAAAATGTATGTAACTGATACACAAGGGCTTATCTTATTCTAATAAATAAATACATTTATAAAATTAACATTTCCCTACCATGATTTGAAATCACGACGAAATCATTGGTGGGCGGCTCACTTACCGACTGAACCAAACTGACAAGTCTTACATATCTACGAAAATTAATGTTACAAATACACAAGTGGTTATTTCATTCTAATAAATAAATACATTTATACTAAAAATATATATATTTTTATAATTTTTCATTTATTATATATACAGCACAAAAGTTGCAGTAATCATTTTCAGTTGGAATAGAAGTAGGAGTGGAGTTTGACCCTGCAGCAGCCAGGCTTTTTTCATTCAGAAATAAATAAAAGATGGAATTGAACAAGGAGTTCCTGCCAATAAGATGAAAACTTAGCAACGCCAACTGCAATCATATGTGACAGGCCCCCTAGATGAACCTGGCCATGGAAAGAATACACAGAACCAATGGCTAAAGGAATACACAGACTTCTTAGTGTGGGAGAAAAATGCAAGGATGATGTTTCAACCAAATTTTTCCTGACATACAGGACATTTAAACAAGAAACATTACAGTTGCTTTCCACAATAACTGTAGAGCATCATATACCAGTAAGCACAACTTAAAGAAAGCTGTTGAAGGATGCTCTAGTAGACTTTGAAAGATGGATACATCCCAGTTTAATATTCAAAACGACTGCTTCATTCTGCTTTTCATATTGCAACTGGGACTGGATCTTCTATGAGGCAGCATGTGCTGCTTAACGCTGCCGAACAGAGACATGACCATAAAGTACTTTTGCGAATGCTTGCTTATCCTGATCTATTCGCTTTTGGTGCAAAGTACCACAGATCTTGCTATGGCCTCCACATCTCAGACCGAAATGTCAAAGCCACAAGAGACAGAAATGAACACGCTCAGTCTCAAACTGTCTATAAAAAAACTTTACGACAACTTTTTAAGGAAGTGGAAAAGAATATATTTTTTAATAATAAATCTGTGGTGCTCTTGTCAGACTTACAGAGCAGGTTTGTTCAGCTACTATGGGATGCTACTGATGGTGACTGTAGAGTCCTCAGCTTGCGAGTGACTACTATTTGTAGCTTGCTACCAAAAGCGGGTTTGACTGGAAAGAAAGGAACACAAAGACAAAAACGATGTTTACAGTAGCACACTCGTGGTAATAATGAATTGGGTCCTTAGTTCCCACGTGTGTGCTTCTTTATTTCTGCTTGTGCACGCATGACTGAAACTCACTTCTGTTATGGCCTAGAGAAAGGCAAGTGAGATAATTCTAGGTAATTATTTCCCTTTAGTGTCGGTGCAACATAACAGTGACATTGAGGGCTATTCATCCTGGTAGCTGAAGCACCACTTTGGCAGCAAGATTAAATTTATTTCCCAGGCTTTGAAACCAGATTTTGTCTGTTCAAATAAGGTGACAATTTAAGTTTAAATCACGAGATACAATTCATGGACGAATAGAATATAAAAACATTACAGTGACGGTGAGGTATGCCTATAAGAATTCCTTCAGATCAAAGTATGTGTCAAAGGAGACTTCGAAATTTCAGATAATTCACAACAGCAGGATGACAGTGTTATCCTACACAGAACGGCAGAAATGATAAGAATAGCAGTAGAAGGAATTTCCACTCGGATGAGTATTCACCAAGTAGACATCTTGAGATTGATAAATTCAAAATATTTGTACCAGCCATATTACACGATTTTGTTTGTTGGTATACATCTAAAAGTGATTTCAGTAATTCCTCTCAGAACGCTGTGATGATCTCCTCAGAGCAATAACAATCTGTCACATCATTGCCCTCACCCATGGGCATCTGCTGGGGGGGAATCCACCTCCCATGGATCAGGCCTTCTCACCAAGGGCAAGAGGGGTTTGAAAGTTGGAACCTTATAGTCAATAAACGATAATGGTGCAGTGCAATTATTTTATGTAATCCCAACTTAATATTCCCATATAAAAAGACTGTTATTATTATTCGCTGGTGTTAACTCCATCATGTCACCCCGGGGTCAGATCATGCATCTCCGTCAACAGTTAAGTGCACCATCTGACATCTGGATCATACAGTCATACAGTGAGTCGTACTTGCTTACACTACAAATGGCGGGTGAAATGCCTATCATGTGACAGGGATGCCACTAAGATATGTTCCAAATATACCCCCCCTCCGGGAAATATATGCTTAGGCGCATTGGTACAGCTTGATGGTAAGCTTGATGGTAAGCTGACTATGAGGTTAGGGGGTATGCATCTGACATGGCATTCATTGGTTCAATAGGTATGTCAGCCTCCAAGAGATTCTTTCATCTTCCGGACTTTTTGCAACATCATCAACAGTCCAAATGCTGCAAGGAAAGCATTATGCTCGGGCACTTCATGGACTGAAGATTGTGCATGAAGCACTGATACACCCTTACCTGACCTCTGCAGAGATGTATGCTAGAGCCAATTGGCTACTTAGGGTTGATGACAAAACCATTGAACTCATCAATGACCTTGATGCCTATTACCAAGAGAAAGACACAACAATGGTGAAAGCTAGATGTCTTGAAATTGAAAATTGAATGTCTGTGGTACTGCGCATAAAAACAGGGTTCCAAGAAGATGGTAGGAATCGATCAGCCACACTTGCTTTTTGGGACAGTTACATTGAAGCTGTATCAGTCCTGCTTAGACTGATGAGAGCTGACCTTGAGGCAGACTTCTTGCTGCATCTTGATGCCGTTTTGGAAACGTTGCCATTCTTTTTTCTAGCTGGGAGGGTCAACTATGCCAGGTATAGCCATGTCTATGTACTTGAGATGAAGAAGTTGGAATCATCCTGCCACGTTTCTGCATCTGAAGAATGGTGGATTTATTGTTAGAAGAAAGAATGAAACCACATTCAACTGTGTCCCGACAGACCAAGCCTTGGTGCAGACCATAAACCGAGAGGCTAAAAGTGATGGTGTGGTAATTGGCTTCACACTTTGGAAAAGTGCTCTGCTGACAAGACATGTAACTGGCGAATATGCAGAGATCCTTTTTTTGTCTACAGTGACATCATCAGAGAATTTTGTCACATCATAATAGAATGTATAATGTTCTATTATGAAATCATCATATTATTAGAATAATCTAGCAGTTTTGGGGGGAAGTTGGTTTTTCACCTGATGTCATAACACTTTTTTTTCAAAGTTGGTTTTTCACCTATCCTCATATTCTGATATCACCTTTTTTGTTTGGAAGTTGGTTTTTCACCTGAGCTCATATTCTGATAACACTTTTTTTTGAAGTTTTTTTACCTGACCTCATATTCTGATAACACTTGTTTAGGAGTCAAAATTGAGGGGAACTTTTTTTTTCTTTCAAGGTTCAAAATTGAAGGAAAACTTTTTTTCTTCCTTTTTTAAGTGTCAAAAGTGTGGGGGGATTTTTTTTCCCATTTTGGGAAAAATATATAGTGGATTCCCATATTTATGAAAAATATAGGTTAGTTTTCCATATTTATTTAGTTGCAAATAATTATAATATTAATTAAAGGAAGTGACTTGGCATAGAGCTTAATGGCCGGTAAAGGCGGCCTTTAGGCGAGCAATAAGGAAACCATAAAGTTTCTGATCTTTCTTCATTGTTTCTATTAATTATCTCCCTTGAATCTCGCTCTTTAAAAAACAACATCTGCATTGATCACAAGCGACGGCTTGAATTAAATTGAAGTCAAACAGAAAACTTTAGTTTATTTAAAATTTTGCTGTTTCTCCATTTAAAAAAAGACAAATCAAACGAAAGAAAACAGAAAGGAGTAAGTATAACGTTCACCTAATTTCTTTATTTACAAATAAAAATATGTAATAATTTGAAGGAAGCCATAAAAGAATTAAGATGAAATAAAATTTAAATATGCGAAAATATTTTATTTCTGTTAATTTGAGTCAAAACATTATCTGCAATTAGTAGGTGAACTCTATTTTGAAAGATTATTTTATCATTTTATTTTTTTAATTTAATTACATTTGTTTGTATTCATCTTTTTTTTAATCGTTGTGAATTTCATTTTTATTTACGCTACATTTATTTCGACTTTTGAATTAATTACAAAATCATATGTTAAGGACATTCTGATAAATTTTGTTTTTGACGACCTATGAGAATAATAAGGTAAAGGGTTGTGAACTCGTGGACGTGGAAAAGTTCGGGGCATTTGTTAAGGAAGAAAGGAGTCTCGGTTTCTGCCCTCTTAAAAATCAAAAGATATGTTTTCGCGAGTAAATCTGTGCGCTTTCAATCCATAAAGACCCTTGGGGTGCCCATGGAATTTGTCAGTTTTTAAAGGTTTTAGGACAGGAGTTCTGTTTACAATGTAACTATAATGATAAAGTGGGCACATGTTTTCCGCGATTTTACGGAGGTACGTGCAGAGGTACGGCTTACGTGAGTTTTAGTTATCTAATTCTAAAATTGTAATACTATTAATAATTTTAGGGTTAGGGAACAATGTAGGGAAGTTGTTTCCGATATTGCAAAGTTACACACCCTCAGTCACTCGATGTTAAAAACGGTCAACAAATAAAAAATAATTTAATTTATTAAAAGCACAAACATGTATTTACTTCTGTTTTTCTTACATTAATTCTCTTATTTCTTTTTATTTGTACGCCGTTTTTAACATCGAATACACGAGTGTGTGAAACTTTATAATTTACAATCGGGACCACCTTCCCTACATTATGCAAAAAAACTTTTAATTTTTGAATTTATTTTTGCGCCATTCTTCAAACCATCAGCCGTTACTGCCCAGGCATCAGATATCACAGGTTTCTCTGTCTCTTGGATAGTTCTTCAAGGTTTGCGATATGTGAAATAGATTTAGAGGCAACACTTCACCATACACTGTTTTTTACCCATAGCTGGGGGAAGAGGAGACGGATTCATACCTTTCCCAAGGGCATTAGGGCCAGTCTCAGTCAGAATTTGGATTCAGCTAGCACAGTCCATTTTCCACGCTGCTATCCGATTGGCCACCAACACTTCCTATTATTTTGTAAAAGGAGAAATTTATCTTTTCCTCTCAAGAAAAATACTTTATCATGTTTACATGCTCTTTTCACAATACAAGACTTATTATGGTTCTTTTTTTCCAAGAATAATGGCATAACATCATGAAAGTTAGCTTTCTTTTTCTCAAACCTTGATACAGGTTTTAAGTGCATGTTTAAACAAGTATATTGCAAAAATGCTGGAAACAAAACAAAACATAAAATGTGCCTGATATCATTAACAGGTTTCCATACTTTAAATTCTTGCTATTGTAAATAGTACATTTTGCCAGCTGATTATTATCAGCAATAACAGATTAAATTATTTATTTACAAGAATACAATTTATCTGTGAAATATTAGGCTTTCCGTAGTTATTCATTCTGAAATATGTGATCCATAAATAATATGAAACAAAGATATAATAACGTGTAACAAAACATAAAAAAGATATCACTAACAGGTTTCCATACTTTTAATTTCTTGCTAATGTAAATAGTACATTTTGCCAGCTGATTATTATCAGCAGTAGCAGAGCCTATGAAGTAAATAAACACACTACCCTCAAAAGTAGGTCATTGTCGCTGCATAAGATATGTATTAAATGATAGCCTTTTTAGTCTTCCATATTCTAAAATTATATTTTTCATTTGCTCTCGCCCCAGAAATTCGGCATGGTAAGATGGGAGCATCTCTTCCTCAGTACCAAACATTCTTTTTATTTTAGATTTTAGGCGAGACCACATACATTCAATATTTTGAGTGTCTATCTCCCTATTACTTGGGTCTACAAAATCTTCAGAATGTATTACTACAGAATGTCTGTAATTTTTACTTGGTATTTGGGGGATATCATTATATGAAGGCTAACCGTCAGAAATGATGTGAGTTCTGTGTAAAATGTAATACTCTTGTAAATAAATAATTGAATAAATAAATGAATTATAATCAGACATTTCATATTGTTATGGTTCACATATTTTTCTTTTTAATTTTATTAAAATTCTAAAAATCCTTTTTTTAACCAAAGAATTATCATTTTCTTGTGTACAATGTGAGAAATTTAATATTAAAACTCTGGGTTAAAGTTGAAGTGTAACATTATACTCGAGTGTAAAAGAAATGCTAACATATTATAATACAGATATTTTCTATAGTTTTGAGAAGTGTCATTAACATTCAAATAGTTCTTCAGATGATTAAACTCCTTCTTGTTTGTCTTGTTAACAGGACGTTTCGGCCAACCCTACATCAGGTATAGTATCCGAATGTGATGGGTAAACAGAAATCTTTTAATTTCAAAGGAGGTAACGCTTATATACACATACCCTACCTAAAAGGTGTAGGTGAATGGATACAAAGAGTCTGCAACAATCATAGTATCAGAGTTTTATTCAAACGGTCACACACACTCCGAGATCTACTAAGCAAGGTGGGCCCGTTTCACGACCCCAAACTTGTAAACAACTGTGGAATAATCTATACGGGAGAAACAAACTGCCCCCTCAAAGTTAGACTTGAGGAACACAGAAAAGCCATAATCAAGGATGAGATAGAAAAATCTGCAATGGCTGACCACATCTGGAGAGAGAAAGGTGATCACTTTCCTCTCTGGGAGGAAGTCCAGATTATTGACAGAGAACACTGTTGGATGCAGAGAAAAATCAAAGAGGCAGCTCATATCAACACGTCGACTAAATGCATTAGTCAGACAAGTGCAGAGTTCAACCCGATGTGGCTTCTGCTGCTCAACAGACCCAAACCTGACAAGACAAGAACAAAGAAACACCCAAATTGTACGTTATAAGGGTTACCTCCTTTGAAATTAAAAAACTTCTGTTTACCCCATCACATTTGGATATTACCCCTGAAGAAGGCCGAACAATGGATTGGCCGAAACATTGTGTTAACATCAAGAAGGAGTTTAATCATCTGAAGAACTACTTGAATATTATAATAGGTTACTGATTTTAGCTAGAAAAAGTTATAATCGAGATCGCATTGTATTCGAGTAAGTACGGTTATTATAAAACTAAGTAATGTTAGCTTGTTTAGCGGTGATGGGTGAAATCAGTCCCATTGGGTTAAACTTTGCCAAAGATTTTTATCTCAATTCAGAAAAATAAATTTTAATAAATAACTTTTTAATGAATCTGTTAGACTTTTGCCTTACATAAAAATGTAAAGATAGAAAGTTATTCTTTCCATGTTTCATTTAGTTGTTAAAATCATAAAAGGTTGGACAAAATTACACTCATTTAGTTGGTTAAATGTTAGAAGGTAAACAATTTTCTCATATTTCTTTATCAATAATGAAGTGCTCTTTTGTTTCTGATCAATAAAACTTAGGCAAATGTAAAAATTCCTGTATCTAAATTATATTCTATTTAATTATGTTTGTTGAACAGTGATATAAAAATTCTATTAATAACTGAACATGAATTATATATGTTGCAGTTCATTGAAACACAAACTGAGTTATTATTTTTATAATTGCAAATAATGCATGATTCTCCTGATTTTTTTTGTTTTTAATTATAATTATTCTTCATTCACAGATATCAAGAAGAGAACAACATTTTTCAAATTGCAAAAGACACCTGCAAACCCATACCAAAGAGAAAACGTATTCTTGCAAAGTCTGTGGATCTACATTTTATATTTAAATAGTGACATACAAGCACACAAAAGTGACAGCCCTTATTCTTGCAAAGTCCATACATTTTTACTAAATTAATATTTCAAAGTAAACATGCAAACACACACTAAAGTAAAATCCCACACCTGTCAAGTGTGTGGATCAGCATTTTTACAGAGTGCACATTTGGAAATACACATGCGAATACACACGGGGGAGAAACCATTTTCTTGTGAAGTGTGTGGATCAGCATTTTCACAGAAATCCAGTTTACAGAACCACATGCGAATACACACAGGAGAGAAACCATTTACTTGTCAAGTGTGTGGGAAAGCATTTACAGCGAATTCTGGATTAAAGAACCACATGCCAATACACACAGGAGAGAAACCATTTTCATGTCAAGTGTGTGAATCGGCATTTTCAGTACGTTCAGCTTTGAAAAACCACCTGCGAATACACACTGGAGAGAAACCATTTTCTTGTCAAGAGTGTGGATCAGCATTTTCAAAGAGTTCACATTTAAAAGTCCACATGCGAAAACATACGGGAGAGAAACCATTTTCTTGTGAAGTGTGTGGATCATCATTTTCAGTGAATTCCAATTTAAAAAACCACATGCGAATACACACAGGAGAGAAACCATTTTCTTGTCAACTGTGTGGATTAGCATTTGCACAGAAAGCGACTTTAAAAAACCATATCCAAGTACACACATTTTAAAGTGTGTGGATTGATATTTTCCAAGAGTGCCAGTTTTAAAATCTATATAGTAACACACACCAGAAAGATCCCCTGCACATGTTAAGTGTATGGATCAGCATTTTCAAACAGTTCAAACACAGTGGAAAGACACTTGTGGACACACTAAAGAGAGAACCTAATAAGTATGTGGATTATCATTTTCATAGGACTCAGATTTAAAAACCATGCAAACACACAGGAGAGAAATAATTTTTTAATAAAATATGTCTCAATATTTTCAAAGGCTTCATGTTTAATAGGTCATCAGCAACCATATTTTTGTGCAGTGTGTAGATTGTCCCATACAAAAAGTCCTCATTAAATAAATTTTGAATTTCTGGAGTCTGGACAAACAAAAGTAACAATGTTAGATAATAAAATATTTGCCAGGCAGTGTTTGATATTTTTTTTTTTGTTAATTCAATGCTACTACATTAACAGATATGAAACTCCATCCTGACCAGTATCCAAGGTAGGGACAAGTGGATCAAGAATTCCCATATTTCCGGGGGAAAGTTCAGAGTTCCAGGTTTGGGTGGAGGCTTTGACAAAAAGGCTAAGATATCTCAGCTGACAGAATTAGAATGAATTCAGTGCATGACGATTCAGATGGTGTGATGTCTGAATATATTAGGGGACTATCCAAATGACTGCTGGACAGAATAACTGGAGCAATTAACAGTCCAGTATATTACAAGTGTGGTGGATGCCACAAAAGCCCTGATAAAGGTCAAGCTGGGAGGTGGCTCTTGGAAATAGCCTGCAGAATCCAATGGTTGGCCAAGATAGCCTACAAGGACACAACTCAGTGGGATGGTGAGTGTCCAGGCTCAATTGGCCGAATCCTACACAGAAGTATATCCGCAACCCATTTGTGCATGAGGATGATGCTCAGGGAGCTCCCATCACTCTTGTTGAGGTGTATGACTGGGTAAAAAAGGGCTAAAAACTTTACAAAAGATTCAGACCAGGGGTACAAGGAAAGGGGTCACAGGGCAGATTGTATTGAGTTGGGTGGTGAACCGTCAGGAAGGAGAACTAGGCTGAAGCATCCCCTGACATTGGGGAATTCATATGTGGGAAGTGCAACCAGAGGGGGGATTTAAAAAGGAATTGCCCTCTTAGAAAGGAAATGATGTCTAATAAGAACACCAGGGCGCCACCTTGGAAAAAGTAAATGAGAGGATGGCATGTGCATGCATGGTGCAGAGGCATTGTGCGAAGGAAAGAAGTTACTGTCTTCAATTGGTACAGTTGCAGCAGTTTTATTGAAAAGATTAGATTTTATTTAAAACATCAGATTTAGGAAACAAAGGGTTAAATGCCTCTGGCTTAGAAATGAGTCAAGCTGACGGGAGGGGGGTGGGGATGGAGATAGTGTGAATTTACGTAGCACCTGCCTTATGCAGGCCACTGATCATAAGGGAAGATTGGATTAAAGAAAACAAGGCACAAATATACTTTAACCAAGGAATCCTGTGGGTGTTTTGTGTGGAAGCCAAACGAAAAAAGAACTGTTCGGCAAGACCTGGATGTTCATCTACCTCTCCCTCGCTATATTATGCAATGGGATTCTGATCCTCATCGATGATTGGGGAAAGGAGTTGTACAAGGTAACCCACTTAGTTTCCCACAAGATGGAGGGTAAATTGCATTGGTGGAGGCTGTGGTGAAGGGCTCTGACATCAAGTCCTGATTATACTGGCTAACACCACCAGTAAGACTATTATTCCTGTTTCCAACTTCATGATGATTGAAAATAGTCTTCAAGTCTGTTATCAAGACACTGCCTTCTGATCATTATTATTTGAAACGTCATACAAGACTTGTTTGATTACAGAAAAGTTTTGTAAAAGCACTTTTGTTGCATCTGCATGAGTTGACGACCTGGTATCTTACATTCTTTTCACAATGGGCAAATGAGCACCACAATCAGATAATGCAGAAAGGAGATCTCGCTGATAGGGATAGAACAAAATGTGTACAGGCTTCCTACAAATTCAAAAAATATTGGTGCTTCTTGACAACATTCAGCAGCATATTTTATCAAATTTAGTCAATGTGCTAACTCATTCAGCTCTTTCATTCATGCTTGTAAGCCACTATAATTGCCACTCATGTTGCTGGCATTGTCTTTGACTACTGCAGTCGTTTATATCAGTGCCATTTTCCATAATAAAGTAAAGTAAACTTTGTGCAAGCTGTTTAGCACTATGACTTTCCATAGATGTTTCAATTGGTCCAGATAGCAAAACATAGTGCACAGTCAAAGTCAGCAGGTCCATATTCGATATATCTAGAGTAGGATCCAATGAAACAATACTACTCGTATTTTTTCACTTCACAGATAATGTGATCCATATTTTGGATCCAAACAGATTGATGAATTTCTCACATGTTTCAGATAGGTATGATTTATACCCTCTTTATACCATTATGAAAGTTTTTAACTGTTTAGCCTAGCTTAGCTACAATACCATTGTGTGTGTGAATGTTTAGCTTAGCTCAAATATAGCAACTCTCATGGATTAGTGTTACACTCTTTTAAAACATATTGCAATAATTAAATATCTTTGAAAGTTTAATTTTGGTTATAACTGCAAGAAAATAGCATAAAGTTAGTCGTAAAAAAAAAAGTAGAAATACTTTTGCGTATTCACAGAGGATTTCTGAGCAGATTAAGGCTGTGTTTACATTTTTGACTAAAATTTTATCAATTCCGCCATAATTGTCACCAGAAGAATGAAGTCGAGTTTTAAAATTCTTTCAAAAATAGAATTGACCTCAGAGAAATTTGATTTGAATAAAAATAGTTAATTTAATGATTAATTAACTGGATTTGGGGAAAATATTGCTTACTTTCCACAGAAAACTTAGTGAAAAATGCATTTATTTATCAGGGGATGGGGGCGTTTATGGGTGAAAACAGTTCAAAGGTCATGTAGTAGAGATCTACCTCTCCCTACCACATCCATTGTCAATGGCGTGTTTGTTTTTAATTTGAAAGTTTTAATGGATGACAGGAAATATCAACAGCCCATTGAAATTCAGTCAACACCTACTAATAATTGCCAGGAGAGGTAAATCACATTTTTGAATTAAGCGCTATCCTACCTAGCCAAATGTATTGTATGTAACAAAAAATAATAAAAATTCTTTTTAAAAGACAGGTACATTGAAATTTGATAAACTTTACATTTAGCAATAAGTAGAACACCATTATTTCTGAT
>VCCN01003854.1:264741-279271 GCA_006491835.1 Architeuthis dux | reverse complement strand
ATACTTTTGTTCAGTCTCCATTTCTTTCACAGGTTGAGAATCTACATGTAAACCTTTGTTTTTGTGCATCAACACTAAATTCAATGCTTGTCTATGTGAGGAACTTTTTTTGTATCAATGTTATAGATTGCTTGCATTTTTCCAGTCATTCAGTAAACTTTGATGAACAACCTGAAGCCATAACCTTACATGGGAAAGAGAATAGGCTTCCTTTGCTTTCTGAATAGCATACATAAATAATGTATACTATTCAGAAAGCAAAGGAAGCCTATTCTCTTTCCCATGTAAGGTTATGTTGCTTGTTTGTAGGTTTATGAACATGTGTGAAATAGAACTTCTGACATGGCAGAGGTTTCTTTTCCTTATCATACAATTGCATGGATGAAGAGAAGTCACTATTAACATGTTAACATGCAACACTTCCCTTAGCTATCCATTATTCATGATCACAATCATCTAGATTCTTTGGCTGCACACCAATGTCATTAAAATACTTGTTCTTTCCACTTGTTCTTTCGCATTCAATTGGATGCTGACTGTTACTGTATACCTTCTGCTGCACTAGTACTAGTTGTTCCTATATTTCCAGCCACAGCCGTTATACCACCATCACCATGAACATCAAAATATTCTGTCCACTTTTCTTTCTTTCTTCACTATATGTTTTGCACTTCCAGAAGCATAATGATGTCCAATATCTCTGGCTCTACTGCTCATTAAATAAATAAACATGTGAACTTCAGGAAATGAAGAATTCTGATTTGACAAGCCAAGACCATATCAACAGTTTATATTATAAAATCTGAGTATTAAAAGGCTAGTGAACAATAGCAAAAGGTTGCCATTGTTTACATCATTTGACATAGTGTGCCATAATATCATAGCAAGAATCAAAAATTGTGGTACACTGCATAGGTCACATGAGAAATTTCCAAAATAGCCAGGCTTAAAAAAAGTAGCCAGCTGACTGAAGGCCTGAGGTGCCTTTTCACTGTTCAGCTAAGGACCGTTTCCATTTTAATTTTGATCTTTGTGCAGTGGCTATGCCTTCAGTTCCAAATACCTTCCTACTTATGCATGTGTATCACATAGATACCAAACACCCATTAATACTTGGTAATAAAATAATAACCCAAATTAAAGGTGACAATTGGCTAAAGTTGCTCCCCTTAAAATCCATTCATAAAAGCTGAAGTCAGTAAAGTGCAATAGTAATTGAGCAAGTCCAGAATCACTGAATCAGAATTGACATATATTACTTATGCTACCTAATTAATCCACTAAGCTAAAATACTATTATGAATGTTTGTTAATAGTTAGCTTAGCTAAAATACCATTGTGAGTGTTTGTTAATAGTTAGCTTAGCTAAAATACCATTGTATGTGTTTGTTAATAGTTAGCTTAGCGAAGATACCATTTTGAGTTTGTAAATGTTTAGCTTAGCTACAATACCATTGTGAGTGTTTGGAAATAGTTAGCTTAGCTAAAATACAATTTAAAAAGTTTTTCAAAGTTTACCTTAGCTAAAATACCATTGTGAGAGTTTGTGGATGTTTAACTTAGCTAAAATACCATTGCGAGTGTTTCTAAATACTTAGTTTTGCTACAATACAATTGTGAGTGTGAATATTTAGCTTAGCTAAAATACCATTGTGAATGTTTGTAAATGCTTAGCTTGGCTAAATTACCATTTTTGAGTGTTTGTAAATATTAAAATTAACTAAAATACCATTGTGAGTGTTTGTAAATATTAAGCTATTGTGAAGTTTAAGGATGCCATTGAGTGTAACATAAAATTCAATTATCTTTTTTAAATTTTATTAGACGAAGTATCATAATCCATAATAATAATAATAATTATCTATTTTAAACTACTATATTTAGATTTATCTTCTATCATAAGAAAACAACTTGAAATGAAAGTATATAGTAGTTGAAACAATTCAAGTTAATCACTCAATAGAAACCGTCACATACACAATGTCTTTTGGCAGCATGCCGTGTTGGGAGTGATCAATTAAAAAATTGAAAAAAGGAGGTGATCAATGAATAAATTACTTCTCTCACATTTTGTTGGGTGGTGATCACTAAAAAAGTCTGAATTTTTAAAACTAAGGGACCAATTTAGCATGAACTTACATTGTAAATTGACCCCCACCCCACTAAAAAAAAATTGGGGGTTTAAAAAACAATAAAAACATTTTTCAGTCCTGTAGCTCCATTGGTGTGGTCTGTACGCGCGACACATTAATAGATTGCCAGCCAGCCAGACCCACTTAAAAACTGAAGAAACCTATGTTGACAGTTATGGTTGACGGTTTCGAATTAAGATGAAGGTAAATACGTAGTCAAAAATTAATAAAATTTCATCTTTCTTCATTGTTTCTATTAATTGTCTCCCTTGTCTTTCGCTCTTTAGGAAACATTTAGCATCGATCACAAAAGACGGCTGTTCCTGTTTTCCAATTTAGTTCAACCAGAAAACTTTAATTTATTTAAAATTTTACTGTTTCTCCCTTTTATTTAATGTTACAAGGAAAACAAATCAGACGAAAGAGAACAAAAAGAAGTAAATATAACATTCACTTTAATTTCTTTATTTACAAATAAATAAGAATTCGTATTTGCAGGAAGACATTTTTTCACTTACGAAAAAGAATTACGGTGAAATTATTTTGAATATGCAAAAATATTTTATCTTTTTTTAATCTAAAAATGGTCTGCAATTAATTATCCTTTGCTTTATCATTCTCATAGATCGTCAAAATAATGTCTTTACAACATGATTTCGTAATTCAAAAGTGAAAATAAATGTACCAGCGTAAATAAATAAAAACGATTCCCTTTAACAAAATGAAATTTACAGCAATTAGAAAATAAACGATGAATAAAAGAATTGAAGTAGATTTTTTAAAAAAATAATGATTAAATCAGTTTTCAAAACAAAGAAAAATACGGGAAGCAACCTAGATGAGGACAAAAATTCGTGTGTCTTATAGCAACTTTGGAGGTTCATACTGTATTTATCTTCTTTTTCTCCAATAAACAAACAAATATTTCATTTTTATTACTAAGCTTTAATAACTTAGAATCCAGGTCAAAAAACATCAGACGTAATGCAACCAGTGTAGTACGGACGACTGCAAGTTACAATGTTGATCTGTCAAAAGGCATCAGTCGAAAATGTCAACACTACTACGAATATTTTAACTGAATTTGTATTAATTAAGTATTCATTGAATGAATAAAGGTTTTATCGTGATTTTATTTTTTGTTTCGTACCATTTAATATTTTTTTGCAATTTTGAATGAATAAAGTTTTTATTGTGATTTTATTTCGTACCATACTATATGTCACACGAAAAATAGAATAAGTAATAATTTAAATTTTGGTACACATACAACAATGGGGTCCAAAGATTTAAGACAAAAAAGTTATTCACTTTGAATACACGGACATAGGCAAAAATAATCCCTTATTTAAAAATTGCTTTCGATCGCGTGTATCAAGTAAAACAAAAACTTC
Source organism: Architeuthis dux (assembly GCA_006491835.1). NCBI lineage: Eukaryota > Metazoa > Mollusca > Cephalopoda > Oegopsida > Architeuthidae > Architeuthis > Architeuthis dux. The sequence goes on along the minus strand of VCCN01003854.1, from coordinate 275,745 downwards.
ATATAGTTCAGCCATCGCAAATAAATTTCCTTTTATTTAAGACTATTTCAAAAAAGTAAATTTGTGGTGTAAACATCATTCTAAAACGAAAATCATAACCGACATGGTTGTTCAACAGTTTTGTGACATGTGACTGATAATCCTAAAATTATTTTAATACATACAAAACAATTTGATATACAATTTTATACAGTTATTTTATCATTTATTTTAGTAGTTTATTTTAATACAACATTGTAGCTAGTAAATATAGCTAGCAACAAACTGTTCAAACAAAAACTTCAGCTATCTATGTAATATTTTTTGAAATAATACAGTTTTTATTTAAATTTAATTTTAAAAAGTTCTGTCTTTGAAATAGTCTTAAATAAAAGGAAATTTATTTGTGATGAGCTATATGAGTTACTTTTAGTTGATACGCACTTTAATCTTTCTCTTTTTGTTGTTTTCTAACCTTATTTTATGCGATTGAAACAATTTTTAAATAAGGGATTATTTTCACTATGTCCGTATATTCAAGGGAAATAACTTTTTTGTCTTAAATCTTTCAACCACACTGTTGTATGTGTGCCCAATTTAAAAAAATCTTTATAGTAATAGTCATTTCTTTGGATAGCATGCGTTTTATATAATCCGTAATTCACTACACTGTGTGTGTGTAAATTGAAATCTTTTAAAAAGGAGTTTTATCAGTTTCTCAAACACGTGGACATTTTTATTTTTAGTTATCGTTTATTTATTTTATAAATGTCAACAAAGTAATATCAATTTAATAAATAAAATTAATTACTTTAATACTTCTAAAACTCATATTTTCTTATTTAATTCTGGAGTTCTAAATTATTTTTATTTAACAAATCGTTATCAACGTTCTTGTGAAAGTCCAAGTAACGTGTTGCAAAAAAATTTGTTTTCAAAAAGTGGGTTGCCAATGCAAAAAGTTTGGAAAGCTCTGACTTAACAGATCAATATTTTGTAAAAAGACAAATTTATCTTTTCCTCTCAAGAAAAACAAGTTGTTTAGATGCTCTTTTCACAATACAAGACTTATTATGATTCTTTTTTTCCAAGTATAATGGCATAACATCATGAAAGGTTTCTTTTTCTCAAACCTTGATACGGGTTTCAAGTGTAGACCATTTTCAAGTGATATATCACTTGTATGTTTAAACTAAATATATTACAAATTTTCTTTTGTTTATAACCAGCTGGAAACCCACCCTACTGTAGAAGGCATAAATTGGGCCTGATGTCACTAACCGTCTTCCATTATTATCAGCAGTAGTAGAGGCTATGAAGTAAATAAACACACTACACCCGAAAATAGGTTGTCGCTACATAAAATATGTATTAAATGACAGCCCTTTAGTCTGACAGGTTTTAAAATTATGAACGTCATTTTTAATGACAAAAAAGAACGTTTTTTTGCTTCCAGATTCATAGAATTCTTTGGAAATATAGTTTAAAACCTGTCCCAGTGAAATATTTAAAGCATAGAACCATTTTCTTGGGAGGGGCATTGCCTCAGCCACTTAAAGCAAATTTCTATTACTATACAAAATCAATAGACTCCATTCTTCTTATATACACATCAACACATTAAATGAAGACTTTATCTTGATTAAGAAAAATAAATTTTAATAAAAGCTCTTTCACAAATCAGTTAGAATTTTGCTGTACATGAGAAAATGTAAAAATAAAAAGTTATTCTTTCTATTTTTCATCATAAAAGGTTTGACAAAATTACACTCATTTAGTTGGTTAAATGTTAGAGGGTAAACAACTTTTGTCCTTTTGTTTCTGATGAATAAAACTTAGGCAAAAGTAAAAATTCCTGTATTTAAAATATATTCCATTTAATTGTTTTTTGAACAGAAATATAAAAATTCTATTAATAACTAAACATGAATTATATATGTTGCAGTTCATTGAAACACAAACTGAATTATTATTTTATAATTGCAAATAATGCGTGATTCTCCTGTGTTTTTGTTTTTGTTTTATTTTAATTATAATTTTTCTTCATTCACAGATATCAAGAAGAGAACAACAATTTTCAAATTTGAAAAGACATGTGCAAACCCATACCAAAGAGAAAACATATTCTTGCAAAAGTGTGTGGATTTGCATTTTGACAGAGTTTATATTTAAATAGTGACATACAAGCACATGAAGGAGACAGCTCTTATTCTTGCAAAGCCTGTACGTCAGCATTTTTACTAAATTCATATTTCAAAGAAAACATGCAAAAACACACTAAAGTAAAATCCCACACCTGTCAAGTGTGTGGATCAGCATTTTTACAGAGTGCACATTTGGAAATACACATGCGAACACACACAGGAGAGAAACCGTTTTCTTGTGAAGTGTGTGGATCAGCATTTTCACAGAAAGCCAGTTTACAGAACCATATGCGAATACACACAGGAGAGAAACCATATTCTTGTGAAGTGTGTGGGAAAGCATTTTCAATGAGTTCAAGTTTAAAAAACCACATGCGAATACACACTGGAGAGAAACCATTTTCTTGTGAAGTGTGTGAATCAGCATTTTCAGAGCGTTCAGCTTTAAAAAACCACCAGCGAATACACACCGGAGAAAAACCTTTTTCTTGTCAAGAGTGTGGATCAGCATTTTCAAAGAGTTCACATTTAAAAGTCCACATGCGAAAACACACAGGAGAGAAACCATTTTCTTGTCAAGTGTGTGGTTCAGCATTTTCAGTGAATTCCAATTTAAAAAACCACATGCGAATACACACAGGAGAGAAACCATTTTCTTGTCAATTGTGTGGATTAGCATTTGCACAGAAAGCAACTTTAAAAAACCATATCCAAGTACACACATTTTAAAGTGTGTGAATCAACCAAAAGTAAGTTCCAGTTTAAAAATCTTCATGGAAATGCACACCAGAAGAATACCCTTTACTTGTTAGGTGTATGGATCAGCATTTTCAATGAGACACCTGTGGATACCCACTAAAGAGAGAACTCAATAATTATGTGGATTGGCATTTTCATAGGATTCAGATTTAAAATCTATGCAAACACACAGGAGAGAAACCATTTTTTAATAAAAAATATGTCACAATATTTTCAAAGGATTCATATTTAAAAGATCATCAGCAACCATATTGTTGTGCTGTGTGCAGATTGTCCATCACAAAGAGTGCTCATTAAAAAAAAGCAATCCATGAAATCACACAAGATAGGAATCATCATTCTCGTTCAATTTTTCAAAAAGGGAGATAACCAGTAGAGACTCTGTACGCTATTATTTAATCGTTTGGTTTCATTCGAAAGAAGTTTTCGTCTGATTAAAAAAACTTTATATAACAATGAATTTTTTCATTGAATTCTCTCAGAAAAAGTGCACCAACACAAATTGTTCCAGATGAAGAAATTTTCATAAGAACCCAAATATTAGAAGAATCCTGGACTTTGACGTGCCTGGGAATTGGGCTAGCGGACACAAAAGTGTATCATGATTAACTGGCAAATCCTTGTACATGCTGCAATGATTTACCATGTTCATTTATTGCTTGTCAGACCAAAATGATATGGTGACATGGTATTGCAAAAATAAACAGAGCATACAAAGTGGCTCATTTTTCAAGGACAGTAGTTTAACGCTTCAACAAATCATAATAATTATGTATACATGGGCATATGATATGCCACAAGTCGACATGAAGTGAGAAGCTGTAGTAGATTGGGCAAATTATTGCCAAGAAACATGCAGGGCTTATCTTGAGCAAAACCGTTTACAAATCAGTGGTAAAGACGGCAACCCAATTGTCGTAGAAATAGAAATTGATATTTTGAATGATTTGAGTATAATTGAGTTTACGAACCTAAACCAAATATTTACCATTATTTTTTATTTTCATGCAAATCAACACAAAAAAAATATGTACTTTATGTGAAGAAAAAAAAGAACAGTATTTTAAAACCTGTAAATTTGCCATTGCAATTATTTTGACTGATTTTCTTTCATCCATTCTTGTTGCTTTTATTGCAAAATCTTTCGGCCAGGAATTCAGAAGACAGAAGTATAGGTTGCAATTTTTTCCCAAATTCCATCAGTTTAATCTAACAGCCGAAGAATGGATTAGCTAAAAAATGTTTTGATAAAATGAAAGAAAATTAAAGTATTTGTAATCTTGACATTACATTATTCCAATTATCATAAATTTTGAATTTCAGGACAATGAAAAGTAATACGCCTGGCTGCTGCAGGTTCAAACTCCACTCCTACTTCTATTCTGACTGAAGATAATTACTGCAACTTTTGTATTGTAAATATATAAGACTTGTCAGTTTAGCTCAGTTGGTAAGATAGCCACCTATTTCAAATCATGGTAGGGAAAGATTAATTTTATATATCGGTTTGGTTTAATGTGACGTGATAGACAAACAGTGAACAGTTTACACCCCTGAACTAGGTGAGGATTAGTTCCTATTTTTGTTCTTGTTACGGGGGAAAAACAAAGTCACCTACAACTTGGACTGGAGTTTGACAACAATGTTAAATAATAAATATTTGCCAGGCAATATTAGATAAATCTTTTTTCTAACAAATCCACTACTACATTAGCAGATATGGCACCCCAGAAGCAACAAGCAAATCATTAATTCCCCATTTTTTTAGTCCATGCATCTCTATAAGACACTTTTCTGTCAGTCCCTAATATGTTAAATATCAATTTTCTCAGGAATATCATGTTGGAATGATATGAAACTTAGAAATCTTTTCAATTTTTTTTTGTCTATCATTTCTCTCAAGATAGGCATCTCTATGCAAAGTCTCTTGTCTAAGATTTGTGTCATTGAATCTACTGCAAATGTTTCTGCAGCTAGAGTAATCTTGACAACTCTTCTAATGCATTTAAATTGCCAAGCAATGAGCATATATTTATTATTACCACCTACCAAAATGATTATATAGCCCCCATCTTTCATATATGCAGCCTTTTGTAAATGCTCAGTTTTTCCTAAATCTGGAATATCTATCTGAGATTTTTCCTTTTTTTGCTTTCTCAACTGTTCTATTAACTTGTTTTATACACTCTACATTTCTTGTTTTAGAATGGAACTTAACACACTAACATTGTAGCTCAGATCAGGTCTGATTTGTGTGTGTGGCTAGCCAATTTAGTTGACCTATCAGTTGTCTAATTTCAGTAATTTCTGTTGTGGATATTGCATCTTCTAAGCTTCTGCCACTTCTACTGAGATATATTTTAGTTTCTTTACATATTCGTCCTGTCCGCGTTTAACATTCTCTCCATTCTTCATTATATCTATTTCAATATACAAAAACTCTGCTACTTATTCAGACTTAACTTTACATAAGTTATGAAGCCTGTCTATAACTCACGTCTGAAAGATCTTTGACTCTGCAAAGCAGATATCATCAACATGAGTAGCAATTTTACCATGCAGTTTGTTTCCATAATACCATGTAAATATTGCTTGATAATATTTTGAAGCTACTGCTTCTAACTTCATTAATTTCTCTCCAAGTGTCAGGTACCAAGATCTTGAAGTGTCAGTCGAGCCATATTAGTGGAGCTGCTTAGCTGAAAACTTCAAGCCAATTGTGCATTTTGTGATAAAAGCATAAAATTTGGTACACTTATAGCCAAAGGCATTCAAAAATGGCTGTCATTACTGGTATGAAAATTGTAATTGCAATAAAGTTGCATAAACTAATCTGTGGAAGATCTCGGGGTCAAATCATATATTTTTTATCCAGCTTTGAAGTTCCTTTTTCTTTGCCTTGTCCAAGGTCATTATTTGAGGAGGAAATCATTATATTTTCCTCATCCCCAGAAGTGTGTTCAGCTTCTCTTGTTTGTTTGACCTCGTTTGCTTGCCATTCTGATACTCCACGCTCAAAATCCAACCAAAATGGTTTACCTTGTTCCATAACCACATTCATCAAATACTTATTTTTGCCTTTTGCTTTACCTGCCCTGCTTATAACATTCAAGTTTCTCCATTCTGGATCCTCATCATTTGCAAGCTTACATTTAATAGTTTGTCCTGGTTTGGGAAGCTCAATTGTCCTTGGAATATAATCTTATTTCGGTGGTTTACCTTTTTGCTCTAATAGTTTGATGCTCTTCATCATTATCATATTCTATTAGGGTTTCAAGTTCGTCATCCATATCGTTCTCTTCATAAATTGGTACTTTTGAAGTTTCATTACACCCTTTTTGTGGGATGGTAAGTTCATTATTCTTGTTATCTTCTTAAGAACTTTCATATGCTTCAGGATAGGGCACTAACCAGGATAGATACACTCTTACATATGTGCCTCCATACCTTCTAATGCAGGGAGTCTATCATTAGAAAAGAAGGCAGATTGGGATTTCTACCAAAAACAAGTTACTTTATACTCATGGACACAGTGAGGTGCATTTTTGGCACTTGTGGCCCATGCTAGAGATACTTCAAAATTACAACCTGTATCGTGAATTGTTTTCTTCACCATTTCTCCCACTACTCCATTAAGTCGTTCATTTATTTTAACTAATTGCTCCACAGACTTTGAGCAGCAGTGGTACGTACCACAACATTGAGTTTCTAACCATGTCCTGAAATGATTGGTTATTGAATTATCTGCCGTTATTGGTCAGAATAGAACCTGGAGTCCCAAAATATGCTATCCTGTGTTTGAAGTTGGCGCTAAGGATATCAGAACTTTCCTTACTACAAAGCCTGATTCCGACTCTATATCTTGTTCCATGATCTACAAAGTGTAGTACTTGTGGTATAAATCCACTGGGACAGCTGAATTTCCTATGTAGCTTTGTTGTGATTTTTATTTTTCTGATCTGTTTTTAATAGTAATTTCTTTAATGAATAAAATTTGATTAAACATACCTCTATCTGGTAGAGGTCTGGTGATGGGAATATGATAATGACCAGATGAGGTACATCTCAATTGAAGTTTTCTTCCCAACATCACTACACTGGCATTTTCAAAGTTGAGGCATGTTATTGCTCTTTTTATGGCAGCTTTACTAAGTAAAAGCGGAATGTCCGAGTCTACAACAGTGGTAACAATATCAACTCTGCTACCGTCAATGACACAGGGTAGAGTAACATTGTATAATAATTTCAACCTTTCTCCAAACTTGTTCTTATTCCTTCCCAAGATGTTGATGTTCTCTCTCACTTGTTCTGGCAATGTTTCCATAAAACATTCATACCGGGATCTACTGTAAAATTGCCCACCCGATAGATCACCCATGGGCGGTTATTTGGGGGTCAAGGTTTTGTAGATGAAAATTTGAAAGCATCTATGTTTTAATGCTCTTTAGTATAAAAAAATTGGAGACTTTGAATACGTATATAATAATTAAGACATCAAGTCCGAAATATCTGCCAATTTGGTCAATTTTTTTCCACCCAAATTTGACTGTTTTTCCATTTTACAGTATATCCCGGTACCACTTTGCCCTGTAAACAGTGCCAGAAGCACCACTGTCTAGGACAGCAAAACCTATTGTTTCACCCCAAAATGCGGGACCATCATTCTCTTGTTTTTGTTGATTCATCAACATTATATTGGTCACAGATACATAATCATCTGTTTGACTATCTTGTTTACTTCTAGTGCTCTCAGGGTAAGGGCAATTATAAGCCCAGTGGAAATTGCAGCAACATACATAGCATTTAGAGGTCTTACCATCATGTCCTATCGAGTTTAAGTTTTTGCCAGAAGAACATATAGCCCAGCTGTGTTCCTTTTCGACCTTTTGGCTAAGATCAAAGTGTAGTATCTGTTCTTCGTAACCTTCATGGCTTTGAAGTTCAGAGAAACACAGCCCGGGATACGTCCTGGGGTCCTTGTCGCATGCTCAGGATTTGTCCTGAGAGAAGTAGCACAGGATATCAAAGTCATCTGGCTGAGAAGCAGGGCAGGCTCTGGCTCAGGATCTTTTTCCAGCTTTGACCAGCATGCTAAGGATTCGTCCTGAGAGCTTTTGCACAGGAATCGTCCTGTGACCACTGACCAGCTTATTGACATTTGTCACAGGGACTTGGGATGACCTTCCCCTCCCTTTGCCTGCATGTTCGTGTGCACGACCCCACCCTAAAACGACCGTGTGTCAAATTTGCCATTATTTTTATTATTACATCTCCTTCTGCCTTTAGTGACACTACTTTGTTGATTTGAAAATTGAGAAGAACGTTTACCTCTCCAGCGACCATAATACACTTCTCCTGTTTGCTTTCTGATCCTTGTATGCTCTCGTTATAAGCAACATCCAACTCTTTTTTAACTACGATCGGTGAAGTATTGCCTACTGAGGAAGCGTCGGAAGTATGTCTGCACATGATCTTTCTCAATTGTTTGGACATAGCAGACAAAGTTAACTCACCGACCGTATCTTTCACTAAACGTTGATTTTCTGGTGTCAGATGTGCACTTTACAATGCTCTGTATAAAGTACCGGTTTCAGTAAAATTATTTTGTAATCCTTAAGTTTTGCATCCAGACGATCAAACTGGATGAGGTAGTCACTTGATATGTCCTTCAGCCTTTGATACTGTTCAAATGATTCATATGCCATAAACACCAACTGAGTTGTCCTCTAAAAAGAGTGTATCCGATTTTCCATACAGCTTCTGCATCCCATCATCAGCATTTAATGTGGCAACATCCGTCTCGAGTACAGCCCCTCTGGCTTTTCCTTCGTGCTATAAAAAAACAGTAGATGCACGTCACCTGAGTTCTAAGCTGGTTGCCATCTCCCATCCTTGCATCGCTTTCCTCCAGGAATCATAATTCTCCATTTTTAGAAGAGGTAGAGCTAGCAATTTCGAAGCCATCATGTATTTCTTGATCATCACTCTGCTACCAATGTTAAGCAATTACAAACGACACTTACAACCAATAGTAAAACAACACTTTATTGCCTCCTGCTTTTATCTTTGCAATCTGGGATCTACTAAAAAAAAAAAAAAAGATGGCTGACTAGCGCTCTCCAATATGTAAACAAATATAAGGGATGTAACTCCTTGGGAATCGCTAAGAAGTCCCTTGCTAATAAGTTTGTCATTAATTGAGGCAACCACATGGACAGATATGGTCATAAGGATGGTGGATGCATCATTGAACTTATGGTTCTTATTTACTAATTGAATGAATCATTTGCAAACTGTTAACTTGACTGGTAAGATATTCATTGCCACTTCTGTGGAAATAAGGCACAGTTTTTGTTCTTAGGAATTTTTTGGAGGCTTTATTACTCTTATGTTTTCTTCAAGTGAAGGTTCTTAAACTTCAAAGGAACACAGGAATTCTTAAGTTATGTCACTCGTTTTTTTTCTGTTAGCGGCTCCAAAATCTCTGTATGTATGCAAGCCTTCAGGGCATAGTTTCTGACCGATTCTCACCAGATTAAGACAGGACGTGTACTTTTAATATATCTCAAAATATTTCTTCCTCAGGTTTTATGAGGGGGGTTCTATTTATGATCTAACTATAATCTAAAACTTGGACGTGGCTTCCGCCATAGTTTCAAATCCAGCACGAAGCGCATGGTAAAGATTCTCAAGTTACGTCATTTAGTTTCTTTCTTTTTCAAGCGCAAAGCGTATTCTTAAGTTATGTCACTTGGGTTTTTTTTCTTTATGAGGGGGGTTATATTTACAATGTAACTCTAATATAAAACTCGACAGTCCACCATAGTTTCAAAATTAAAATTAGTATGTAAAAAAACAAACAAAGCTTGACACTCAGGTAGTTTAGCAACCCAAATCTTTGAGAAGGCATTACAAACACAAATGAAGAATTACAATTGATATTATTACAACACTAATACAGATAATATGAAACAACTAAAATCTTAATAATACAATGTTATATATTGTTTACAAATATCAAATAAGTAGATGTGCAACTATGAGATTTGGATTTTACGAGAAAAATGTTATACAAAAATAAAAGCATGTGATAACAAAACTCAAGTTTAATTCCCTTTCCGTTTTATTCATTATTTCTTCTCGTTTGCCCTTTATGGCAAATTTCTGTCTGTTTGTGTCTGTGTACACAGGCCCCCAGGGTGTAATTTTTCATCGATCCTCGCCAAATTCAGACAGGATTTGTATTTTTTATGTGTCACAGTACTTTTTTGTTTTTTGAAAATTCTCCCCAAAATAAGTTTTTAGTGTGTGGGGTTTAAATTTACAATGTAAGTTTATGCTAAATTGGTCCTTAGTGTCTGGCTGCATTCACAACTCTTTTTAAAAAATTCAGACTTTTTTAGTGATCATTGCCCGACAAAAGGTGAGAGAAGTAATTTAATCATCTATGTCCATTGAGTATTCATGCCAAATTTGGTTGGGCTGCACCCATGTTTAGGTGGTTTTTATAGCGTGACAGACAAACAGATAAACAAACACCCAGACAGACACCACAATATTATATAAAGTAATTCCCCATGTATAATTCGCTACCATACATAATCTGCACCCCCAATTAAGCTTCTGTGTAATCTGACTGGCTTCTCTTTTGTTTTTAGAAATTGAAAGAGAACTTTTCAAAACAAAAAAGTTTAAATCAGTAGTCGAGTACATTTATGGTTTTACCCCCCAAAAAATTGCAACAAAAGGTTTCTCAACGTTTTTTTTGTAACATCTGGTTTGCTAAATAACCTACTAAACATCTACCAAAGTCTGACCACTGGAATGATGTTTTTTAAAGATGGCGTCCAAAATGGCCTCCAAATCCATAAAAAGACCATTACTCCTTCATTATTCATCCTAGACAGGTTTTTCTAATGTTGTTTTCTAGTATCAAGTGTGCTCAATAACACATCAAATTTCTACCACGCTCTGACCATGGGAAAGGTATAATTAAAGTATAATGGTCAATATAGTAAGTGACTAGTAGGCTTACACGGCGTTGCCTAGGAAAAAATAACTTCAAATACAAAAACACAGCAAAACAAATGATATTTTATAGAGATTTCATAAAAGTGAAAAA
>VCCN01003854.1:236603-259966 GCA_006491835.1 Architeuthis dux | reverse complement strand
TTTCCTTTTCATAGTTTATTGTTTCTTTGCATTGTTTTTATTCATTATCTCCCTTGACTTTCGCTCTTTAGTAAACATTTTGTATCGAACGCAAAACTACAACTGTTCTTAAATTAAATTTAACCAGACAACTTTAGTTTATTTAAAATTTTACAGTTTTTCGCTTTTCTCTAATGTTGCATTGCCCTAAAGAAGACAAATCAGACAAGAGAAGACAAAAAGAAGTAAGAATAACGTTCTCTTAATTTCTTTATTTACAAATAATAAAATACATATTATTTTACAGGAAAACCTTTTTACTCTTACGCACGAAAAAGATTTAAAGTGAAATATTTAAAGCGAAAACATTAATCTTTGTTTGAATATAAAAATTATCTGCAATTGTGAATCCTTTTTTGAAAACTGATTTAATAATTTTTTTTAATCTATTTCTTATTTTTGTTTTATTTTTTAATTTTTGGTCGACTCAATGGTCTGATCAAGATTAGGTTTAGTTTACAACGCCGTTTTTTCGTAGAAAAATTAATATTTCCTTGTTAATTTTGTGTGCTTTAAATCACTGAGACCTTTTGTTTCTTCCGAAAATGTGTCAGTTTTGAAAGAAATTAATTTTTCAAGGTTGTAGCAGGGGGTTCTATTTACAATGTAACTATGATGCTAAACTTGACCCTTACTTTCCGTCCGTCGTACAAAAATGTCATAAAGTAGCTGTCATATTACATTACTTAGCAGAGCAGGGCATTATTTTGGGAAAAGAAAAATTTATTTTTCCTCTCGAGCAAAATACTTGGTTAAGATCCAGTATAGGAAACGTATTTGAAAGATTGTGAAAAAATATTTTTCCTATGTAGTATGAACTACTTTTACTGAATCTAACCTTCGTTTCTTCCGGAAATTTATCGTTTTTTAGAAAAAGTGACTTTCATAGGGGAAGCAAGTGAATTGGCTCTAAAGCGGGTGATCAACTTACAATGTATGTATAATGTAAAAATGGACCCTTACTTTGTGTCCCTCTTGGAGACACTCGATGTTCAATTTACAATGTAAATATATGCTAAAATGGACCTTTAATTTGTGTCCACCTACGTAAATATGGCCACTAAACCGATTTTTAGCCAAATACTTTATCATGTTCAGATGCTCTTTTCACAATACAAGTATATGTATGTCAGAAAAACAAGGTCCCTAAAAACATACATAGGCACTTATTGCTTTATAATCTTTTGAAAATGGAGTCAAATCCAAAATTGCATTGTCTTCATGTTCTGTTGCAACTGGGGGAGGAGGATGGTGATTGCTGGTGGGCGATTACAATTTTTCACAGAACAGTTCCTAAAACCTGTGAACATGGATTTAAGTTTGCAAGTTTAGTACCTTATAAGAGGTAAATATCTCATCCTTGCTACTATAAACAGAAAATCTTTGCACAGAACCCGATAATTCATAGTAATTCAGTGTACCAAAAAAGTGCAGTCATTAATGGACAGTTTCAGATGTTTTAGAAAATGGATACTTCCAAGCAAATTTTTATAATCAGAGCAGAAAACAACTTTAGATTTAGTGGTATAAATCTTTGTACAACTTGTGTGTCTTTCAAGTGCTGGTCAACTTGTTGGGACTGTTCAGTCAGTCTACACAATTTTTGTATTATTTGTTCAATTCAAAATAATGTTGATAGTTAAAAGGAAAGTAGCATTAAGCAACATAAAAACACCATGCAAGTGTCACATTATCTTGTAGAAATATTTTGTCTTGATGACAAAGCAGAAAAAATAGATTGCTATGCTGTGTTGTACATAATTTCATCATTTGAATTATATATTTTGCAGTTCATTGAAACACAAACTGAGTTATTATGATTTTATAATTGCAAATAATGCATGAGTCTCCTGTTTTCTGTTAATAATAATTCTTCTTCATTCACAGATATTGAGAGTAAGAGGGAGCAAGAACAACAATTTTCAAATTGGAAAGGACACATGCAAACCCATACCAAAGAGAAAACATATTCTTGCAAAGTGTATGGATCTGCATTTTGACAGAGTTCATATTTAAATAGTTGCATACAAAGGAGACAATCCTTATTATTGCAAAGTCTGTACATCAACATTTTTACTAAACATGCAAGCAGACATTAAAGTAAAACCCCACACTTGTCAAGTGTGTGGATCAGCATTTTTACATAATGTATATTTGGAAAGACACATGCGAATACACACGGGAGAGAAACCATTTTCTTGTGAAGTGTGTGGATCAGCATTTTCAGAGAGTACAAATTTAAAAAACCACATGCGAATACACACAGGAGAGAAACCATTTTCTTGTCAAGAGTGTGAATCAGCATTTTCAATGAGTTCCAGTTTAAAAAACCACATGCGAATACACACGGGGGAGAAACCATTTTCTTGTCAAGTGTGTGGATCATCATTTTCAGTGAAGTCTAATTTAAAAAGACACATGCGAATACACACAGGAGAGAAACCATTTTCTTGTCAACTGTGTGGATTAGCATTTACACAGAAGGTAACTTTAAAAAGCCATTTGCAAGTACATACATTTTAAAGTATGTGGATCGACATTTCCCAAGAGTTCTAGTTTAAAAACCTACATTGAAGGACACGCTACAAGGACCCCCCCCCACACACACACACACTTGTTAAGTATATGGATCAGCATTTTCAATGAGTTCAAATTTGGAAAGACACTTGTGGACTAAATAGAGAACTTAATAATTATGTGGATTGGCATTTTCATAGGATTCAAATTTAAAAACACATGCAAACACACAGAAGAGAAAACATTTTTTAACAAAATGTGTCTCAATATTTTCAAAGGATTCATGTTTAAAAGATCATCAGCAACCATATTTTTATGCAGTGTGTAGATTGTCCTTCACAAAGAGTCCTCATTAAAAAGAACAATCCATGGAATCACACACAAGATAGGAATCATCATTCTCTGAATGTGTGGTTCAATTTCAACAACACATGGAAAAGCAGTTTATAAGCTGGTCCGGCTGGCTATGTATGTATCATGTGTACATGCCGCACCAATGGAGCTACAGGGCTGAAAATTTAAACATTTACTCCTTATTATGTCTAGAAAATATGGTTTTTTTTCTTTCTTTTTTAAATTCACCCTCTAAATAGGTTTTTAGTGGGGGGTTCAATTTCCAATGTCAGTTTATGTTAAATTGATCCCTTAGTTTGTGTCATGCTTATTTTTTGAAAATTCAGACTTTTTTAGTGGTCACTGGCCAACAAAAGGTGAGAGAAATAGCTTATTCATTGATTACTCCTTTTTCCAAATTTAAATTGAACACCCCCAACATGGCATGCTGCCAAAAGATGATCACATGACAGTTTCTATTGAGTGACTAACCAGACCTGTTATTCTTTATTTTCATGCAATTAAAAAAAACAAAAATATGTACTTCATTTGAAGTATTTTAATCCATCCATTTTTGTCGCTTTTTATCACAATATTTTTGGCCAGGAATTCAGAAGACAGAAGTATAGGTTGCAAGTTTATTCCAGATTCCAGCAGCTAAAGAATGGATTGGCTAAAAAATGTTTGATAAAATGAAAGAAAATTAAAGTATTTGTAATCTTGACATTACATTATTCCAAATATCATAAATGGGTGATTGCAGGACAGATCACCCAATGGACAACACCATCACCTCATCACCAAAATCAAAGAGGTGATGGTGTTATTTTCCAATTTTATAATAATAATAATGTATGCATTTATGCAAAGCGCCCTTTCTCGGGAACCTCAATACTCAAGTCCCTACTGTACAAAAGCACTTGAAAACCTGTGTAATCATTGCAGTAAAATATAAGGCCTATTCAAGAAGATTATCAATGTATGGTCAATATTTAAAGAAAATGCAACTTGTCAATAAAGCTATTTACATAACACAGGGCAGGAGCTGCAGTTACAAAATGTATCTATTTACCGAGTTCATATAAGTATGAAAATCTCAAAGAAAGAAAGATTTTAATTTTTATTTAAAACTTGCTAATGTTCCCAAAGTCTGGGTGCTATATAGCTGAAACACCTGAGTCGTATTCATAACAAGTTCTAAAGTCAAACTGTCTAAATTTTGGATGTTAATAAGAGTACAGAGTTCAGAGGGGCACATATCATGTAAACATTTGAATATTGTAATTAATACTATAAACACTATTCTTTCATCTATCCTAAGCCAATGTAGGCTGATAATGCCAGCCTTAATTGACTTGCATTTCCTAACTAACCAAGCAACCGCATTTTGAACTTTTTGTAATTTGTTAATTTGCAATTTATTCAAGCCAAAGAAAAGTGAATTACGATAGTCTAATCTACTGATAATAATAGTGAACCTGCTGCTCAGTTCCATTGTTGGAAAATAAGTTTCTAATACTACAGACATCTCTGATTAATTCATAACAGTGGGAAACAACATATTAACATGCATTTCTAAGTTTAGAGATTTATCCAGATAGGCCCCCAAGGATTTTTACTCAGCCAGAAAAATGTATGCAGTTGCCATTGTTAAGAATTATACCGTTGATGGTTTTAACATTTTTAGCACCTGGAGTAAATAATATTACTTAGTTAAGCCCTTTGCCCCATAAGCAGCATAGATCATTGACAAAGCTCTGTTAGCGCACTCGGCTCTGCGCAGTCTTCTCGAATATCCTCAGTTTTGTGGATGATTTTATCTCTTTTAAGCTCCAAACCTTCCCTGATCTCCAATCTGCTGGGTTTATCACAGTTGATTGGCAGGGGTGTTCCTGCAGATATTATGTCGGGGGGTAGGCGCTAGTCAGTTCAACAGTTCATAGAAATGTTCAATCCATCTGTTAAGTTGTTCCTGGACCGTTGTGAGAGGCTTGATTGGCTTGTCTGTCTGTTGGTATCTTCCAGCCAGTTTCTTGGTGGTATTGTACAGGCTTTGATGTTCCTCTGTGTTGTAGCTTCTTCTGCCTGTCGATGTAGCTTCTCTTGTACGCTCTTATGCTCATCTTCACCTTTCAGTGGATTTCACTTCACTCTTTCTGGGCTTTTTCCTTTGCTGCCCGGGTCCAGCTATCATTTAGGACTGCTTTCTTTTCCTTTCTTATCATTGGAGGCAGTTTTAATCACGCCCTGTTTTATAATGCTCTGAAGTTCCACAACGGTAGTGGGAGGAAATCTGTCAAGTGCAACACCAGCCAAATTGTCAGTCTCAATAACATCTGAGGAACTAATGGATGGAATTTGGTCTCTTATCTTAGCAACCTTTTCTACATAAAGATTATTGAAATGATTGGCAAGAATATAGGGATCTCTCTCATATTGTGGTAAGATACCAGAAGACCTGTTTTTGTCTAAAAGCTGCAAGACTATTTTAAATAAAGCACCTTGATTGTTTTTTGAATCGCTAATGAGACGAGGACAAACCAGCGCATTTAATCCTCTAATTTACATACAATGTTCTTTCAATGCCTGTCTTGTTTCCATACTTTTTCCATTTTCTTTGTAAGTTACGCCTCGGTGCTCTCTCAGTCTTATACTCATCATTGTGCCAAGGGATTCTAGTTTTGGAAACAGTGTTTTTATTTTTTCCGGTGCAAATTTATCCAGGACTTTGTTTGTGACCTAAGAGAAAGGTTTGTACTCATTAGGAAAATCCACGTCTTGATTAAATAAATGATTAAATTCTGAGAATAAGTCAGACCTAAATTCCTCCAGATTAATTTCTCTTATATTACTAAATGTCACAGGTTTATTAGTATTAGCTCTGTTTAGGCCAATAATATTATTCAGATAAAATCTTACCGGATAATCACTCAGAGAATAGTCCAATATAGGAGCTACAGTAATGTCTAATTTATAGGGGTTACTAAATATTAAGTCTAAAGAGTGGCCACATTTGTGTGTAGGACCCACTACAGTTTGAGATGAGCCAAATGAAGATGTGATATTCATTAAAGAAAGTGTCTCAGGTGTACCTGTTTTTTTGTAATGTTACTTTGAAATCACTGGTTAAAATAATTCAGTGAGAATATTTGGAGTGAGCATTAAGAAGATTTGCTAGCTCATTTTTTAAAATATCCATAGTGATTTCTTGATGATAAATACATTTTATATGAACTTTAATTAAAAATTAGGCACTGATGTTGAAAGGAGGAGTGTCTTTTAGCGGAAGTACCGCATTTGGATGTAACGGATTTAAGATTATTTTGGAACAAAATATCACCGCCAGATCCTTGATTCTTATGATACATATGTGCAACGTCATATTTCGCTTTTTTGATAGTGGCAGTTGTAGTACTATTTTCGTCGGATAACTAGGTTTCCTGGATACATGCAATGTCTATTTTAACATCAGTCAGGATTTGCAGCACTTTTTCGGTTTTATTCACAATTCATTATTAACTGAGTATTCCAAGAGAGGAAGTGAATGGTGGTTGGCTGATTTGCTGCGCTTAGTTTAAATCATCATAGTTGTAGCCAATACAGCGTTTCTGTTTCTTCCATTGCTCCATATAAGCTGGATACTTAGGCCAAAAGGTTGAATGTCCAGTTGATGGATTAGGACAGAGTGTTTTACAGTTGTAGCAAGTATGATAACAATGTTTGGCTTTTTCTGGGCAGTCTGTAGAGCAATAACCCACAGATACAGTGTCGCTCAGGATTATTGGCACCCTTGAACTGTTTTAAACTGGCCAGCAATGAATCCTACTCTCTGTCCTATCGAAAATCTTTGGAAAATGTTCTCAATGCATACCATACACCACAGGAATGCTGCAAACATTCAAGAGCTTGGACAAATTGCAAAGGAAGAGTTGGAGAAACTACCAGCTGACAGGTGCAAGAAGCTTTAATATGATGGCCGATGATTTTCAAGAAATTATCAGAGCAATACAATAAGCCAGCTATCTTGCATCTGATACAGCAACTTCTGTTCTTTATTTATACCCAGAATGCAACACTAGAATTAGTACATGAACTGTTAGGGCCGAAACTAAACAAATTACAATTACAACATCCCTCCCCTCTTAGTCTTCTGCTTAACACAGTCATTTAAGTGCTTAGGCCTTTTTATGGCATGTTTTGGTCGGCTAGTGTCCACAATTTCGGCACCAGTTAGCATTGAATCAGCACTTATTAAACTAGGTCTTTCCACACTTTCAACTGAACTGTCAATTTCTGCAATAGGCTGAGAACCAACCTCAACTGTGGATTGAACATTAGATTGCTCTGTTACAGTAGGTCTAGGTAACATGACCTCAGTGGAGATGTCCACTGAATTATTGAAGCGTGCATTAACAGCAGGTTCCGTAGGCATATTAGCACGGATATAATCAATGTGTCTTTTTTACACATGACCATCCTCTAGTCGAACCTGAAATGTCAATGGCCCCAACTGTTCCTCTAAAGTTCCAGACATCCATTTTGGTTTTCCAGTGAAATTTAGAACATTTGTTGCATTACAGCTGCAGTGATGCACATTTCAACATGTGCACCTTCCAAGGAACATCGCAGCTAGCTCCCAGTGACACAAGTAAGATTTGTTACATACAACATCGAAGGAAGAATAATTGCAATGAGTCCTTGCATTGGTGAAAAATAATGTTTATTCTTATTTCTTCATGTTTAAAAACAAATAATTCTGGTATACTTTCTGTCTATGTCAAGACAGACACTGCTTGGGAAATCATGAATTAAATTTCTATTCGTTTTTTTAAAAATAAACCAATAACCTTTCTATCTTTGAAATTAAATGTGTCTACTGCTATCAATGATGTATTCCTTCCTCTCTATATCTCTCTCCACTCTCCTCGTTTCCATTTGCCTACATCATACCAGCCAGCAACTATCAGTGACCCTTCCTTTCTTGTGTCCCAGAGCTAACTAACAGACCTTCAAAATTAGTCTTCCCTCCTAGTTTTCTCGCCAAAAGATTCAACTTCTTTGTTCTAACGGCATAGCCAATCACAGGTGTTTGCTAATGGCTTTCTTTCCTTTATGCTAACATCAAAAAATAAGTAACGGTCAGAACTGCTATACTTATGACCCAGAACCTTTTCAAGCCAAAATTTACTTTGCAGACCTACTTGCATGTTGTACTATCCTCCACGACCTAATGTCTTTTACCTACCCCCACCTCCACATGATTCTGTCGCACATTCACAGAATCCCCAACATGGAACACTCTTTCACAACACATTTTATCAGCCGACATTTTGGCGTTACCCTGTTTAGTCATAACTCAGGCTGAAAAATCAGGGTACGCAAGATCTGGGCTGTCAACACATCAACAACATTGCCGGTGACCGACCCATTGTTGATTGCGGTGTCAGGTGATACCGGGCTAAGATATGAAGTAAATGAGTTTCAAGGTCACCTGAAACTTTCTTTAATCCAGTCTTAATGGTTGAACTGAACGTTCAGCTAATCCATTCGATGATGAATAATACGGTGAACATCGGACATGTTTAATGCTGTTTAATCCACAAAACGTAGTGAATTCATCACTGGTAAAATCACTATTATTATCAGACACAATCACATGTGGAATTCTATGTGTAGCGAATGTATGACACAACATTCACTCTGTTACCGATGAAGATGGAGAGGACACGACATGAGCCTCTATGTATTTACTGTGAGCATCCACAATTACAAGAATCCACTTGCCATCTATCAGACCCGCATTGCTATCCTGGTCATTCCCATGCGTGTAGCACACTACCCTGAGGCATTTTCATAACCTCCTAACTCCTCATTGACACAACTTTATACACACATTTCGATATATGAATCAAGACCAGACCACCAAACATGGCTACAAGCGAGAGATTTCATTCACAAAATGCTTAGATGACCCTCATGTAATTCCTCAATGAGGGCCACATGGCACTTTGCAGGGATAACAACATATGATCCCCACAAGACACAACCTAGTTGCACAGATAACTCATCTTTCCTGTTTGCATACAGCTTAAATTCTGGAGGCTCATAACCAGGCCATCCATGTATAGTCCATCTGTGTATTTGTGATAACACTAGATCACTGGATGTATGAAACGCAACAGTTTTTGCTGTGACTGTTAGTCTAGAGCTGACATGGAAAGAATAACTACCTCAGGACAAGGTAACTGTGTAACGTCCTCCACAAGCAAATGGCTCAGTCTATTGGCATTCAGAATTTTTTTTACCTGGTTTATACACTAGCTAATAATGATAACTGGACAAAACCAATGCCAGTGTTGCACTCTAGCACTTGCTGTGGGTGAGACAGCACGATCCTCTTTCAATAGTCCAAGAAATGGTTTGTGATCAGTGATAATTGTAAACTTGCAACTATAGATATACTTATGGAATTTGCTAACTCCAAAAATCACTGCTAGTCCTTCACATTCAACCTGTGTGTAATTCCGTTCCGAACTAGATAGTGTTCTAGAGACAGCTCTAAGTAGATTGGTTTCTCATTTCCATGCAGCATAACGTGATAACACGGCACCAACGCCAAACAGAGAAGCATCAACAGTCACGATGAGTTCATACTCAGGATTATAATGCACCAAAACATTGGCTGACTTTAGCAGTTTCTTTGATTGTTCAAACACAGATTTTTCCTCCTGTCTCCATTTCCACAAAACTCCTTTTTGTAACAACACATGCAAGGAAGCTAGAACTGCACAGAGATTGTTAAAATATCAGCAATAGTAGTTGACAAGAGCTAAATAGCTACACAGTTCTGACACATTTGTTGGTGCAGGCACTGCACGTGTCACTAACTTTGTCTTGCATTGGGTTAATTCATTCAGAGTCAATTCTGTGACCAAGATAAGTGATGGAGTGTTTTTGAAACTCAAATTTATCATTTTTAAGATGCATTTTGTAACCTTTTCAACACTAGATAAAGATTATCATCATGTTCATCCACACTAACATCAGAGATGAAAATGTCATCTATATAGGCAGCGGTTTTAGGTATTCCTTGAATCAACTGTTCGATAGTATGTTGCAACAATCCAGGTGATGAAACAATTCCAAAACACAACCTGGTATACTGTTGTATACTGGCTGATGAAACAAAATTCTTCTTTCTTTCTATCTTTCTTTCTTTCTTTCTTTCTGAGCTGTAAACAAATCTTCACAGACAAGTGCACTCACCAATCTGGAAGTAGACAAGAATAACAGAAGAGTCGTGAGTCTCAGTCACCAGCCAAATAAACCCTAAGTTCACCCGTTTTGTTTCCGGTTCCAGTTTCGAATCAAGATGTATTCCCCCTGGCCTCATCTCTCATGCTTTCAACCCAACCAACATGACCGCCAGCGGGAGACACGTAGACGTAAGTTAACTTTAAACCACATGTACACAAAGAGACCTTTTTTGTGTATTTATTGTTTTCAGTTTTTGTGACTCCTCATCAAGTTGAATCTGTAAGTAAGCGTCACTTAAATCCAGTTTCATAAAGTATCACCCACCAGAGACTTTGGAATACAAACTGTCGATGTTTGGAATAGATTTTTTACAAGCTGTCGATGTTTGGAAAAGATTTTTCACTTGGTTTTTGTGGTGTACACAGATCCTCAAGATTTCTGTATGTTGTTCCACTGATAGCACTGAGAATAATAGCCAGCGGGAGACATGCAGATGTAAGTTAACTTTATACCACATGTACACAAAGAGACCTTTTTTGTGTGTTTATTATTGTCAGTTTTTGTGACTCCTCATCAAGTTGAATCTGTAGGTAAGCATCACTTAAATCCAATTTCATAAAGTATCACCCACCAGAGACTTTGGAATACAAGCTGTCGATGTTTGGAATAGGATATTCGGAAATCATGCAGTCCAACTCAGCATCCACTTTTTCTTGTAGAGCCAATGGTACAGATCAGGCTTTTGTAAAGCAAGGGTTTAATATATAATTTTACAGCTTTGTTTTTCAAGGTACCCGTTCCTGGTTTAAAAAGTTCCAGAAACTTGTGCTGTAAGTTGGTCCACTGAACTTGGTTACACACAGCTAATAGATTAATTAGCAACTTTTCAAACCAATCTCAGCCAAATAGATTTGTCCCCAATCCAGGCACAACCAACACTTCAAAATCATATATATTCTCCAGGTATGTGACTCTTACTTGGGCTACTCCCCTAGGTTCAATGACCTCACCTGAATATATACATAACCTTTTCACTATACCGCTTTAAGAAAGCGCAGCATTAGGCAGTTTATTAAATTGTTTTTTGCTTATCAAGGATAATGAGCAACCATGTTAATTTCCATACTGCAACTGACCCCATTTTCTCAAATTCACATGTATAAGGTTGAGACATACCAGAACTTGATACTATTGTTCGGACTGAGATCCTCATCTTGGTTGTCATTTTCACAACGTTTCGGCCGATGTACCCTCCGGCCTTCTTCAGGTGTCAAGTTTTGTCGGTAACTTACCAGAACTATTGAACTGAACCCTTTATTTGATCCACGGGGGTATACTGTCCTCATTCCACTATCCATGTCCTAGAAATTATTTCGTGGTTAATTTTTCAGTTGTGGTGCTCCTGCCTGGGATTGAACCCACAACCTACAGATGACTCAACAGTCAGACGCTTTTTAACCAACGCTTTAGTTATCTAGGCCACCGTCCCAACTTGGACGTTGTGAAAATGACAACCAAGATGAGGATCTCAGTCCGAACAATAGTATCATTAATACTAACACCTCATCTCAGAAATACCGAACTCAGATACCAGAACTTGTCCTATATAGTGGAAGATCGATGGCGTCCCAGTTTCCTTCATCTAGTCCTTGCATATAGTGTGACTGGCTTTTCCATTGACCTTTTTTACTTTGTTTCAAAAATTTTTTTTTATTTTGACACTTAAAACACACTTTTCACCATGCTGGATATCGCCATTTGCCATCACAATCAAAGCACAATTTTGCAGGTTTCTTCACACTTTTGATTGTTTTGTGACTTGACATAGATATTTTATGTACCTTGCTAGTATTCACACTCTCAATACTATAACATCTATAGCAGCTAATTCCATAGCCAGAACCACTTTGACCACGTCATCTACTGACATATCCTCAGACAGTTATCTTTCTTGTATTTTCTCATTTGATAAGCCACAAACGAGTTTGTCCTTTAAGGGTCTATTCAAAAACGTACCAAAATCACAAGTAGAAGACAAATGTTTCAAGCATGCAAAAAAGAACTGTCGACGGACACAACTGGCTCTTGTTTAGCACTATGAAACCAGTAACTCTCAGTTACCACAATGTGTTTTGGTTGAAAATGCTCTGTTAACAGTTTCTTAATATCCTCAAAAGATTTTTCACTAGGTTTTTGTGGCGTACACAGATCCTCAAGATTTGTGTACGTTGTTCCACTGATAGCACTGAGAATAATAGCCTTACATTTGGCTTCCGTTTCTGGACCAACCGCAATATCATTTGCTATGAAAAACTGTTCAACACGACCCAAATAGGACGAAATACTTCCAGATTCCAATTTATATTCCTCTAATTGTCCTAGACTTGGCATTTTGTTTTTTATCCTCGTCACCAAATAATATGATGGCCAATGATTTTCAAGAGATTATCAGAGCAACACAATAAGCCAGCTATCTTACATCCGACACAACAACTTCCGTTCTTTATTTATACACAGAATGCAACACTAGAATTAGTACATGACCTGTTAGGGCTGAAACTAAACAAATTACAACAAGCTTATAGATGGCTGCAAGAAACATTTTGAGGCAGTCATTGTTGCCAAAACGGTCAGGCAACTAAATATAAAGGAAGGGTGCCAATATTACTGTCTAGGTCATATTTTCGATTTCTTCTTTGAAATACTACATGTAAGTTGAAAAATAATGATTTTTTTTGTTAAATTACTGTGGACATCCTGTTAAAATATTTTGCTGATAGAAATTTGGTAGATTTCCATGTATTTCTGAAGATATTGTAAAGGTTATTCAAAGGTACCAATAATCCTGAGCAGAGCTGTATGTGTTTTGGTGCACTTGTGAGAATAATGTCTAAATTCTTGACAGGAATTGCAACTTTTCACATGAAATATACCCACAATTTTATGGACCACTGCTCCCATATGGATTTTATTCCAATTAGATTCTATTCTCAGGGCTAATTCTGAGTACAACTTGATAGAACTGTTGATTGTCTTTAGGTGCTTTGGTGTAAACCATGCTGAGATGTGACCCTTCCTCCATGAACTGGCCTATAGTACTATTTTGCATGTGTATCAAATGTACATTGTCATCTGCTGAATGCTCTTCAGTCACACTGAGTAGTGCGATTGTTGGAGGTTTTAACTTCAATGTCACTATCTCTTTTTCAGGGTTGCTGTTTTCAATAATTGGACAGAGCTTGTCTCTAGATTTGGATTAGGTAGATTGATAATATCTTTCGCTTGGATGAGACGACAACACTGTTTAAAGGAATCCCATTGTCTACAGTGATCTCTTTAACCTTTTTGAGATCCATAGTCTGACTGGCTCTGTTAGCTTATACTAGTAAAGCAGCTTTAATATCTCTCACTCTATCAGACTTGTTCCACAAGTTGGTTTTGTCTGTTGATATTGTCACATCACGGTTTTCCATTTAGGTCTGCAAGTTATTGATTTCTTCAATGATGTGCTATTTAAGATCAATGTTATTATTTGTTACAGGTAAAGAACCCGTTAACCTTTTGAACTCTGTGCTCACTTGTTTTTTAATTTCCTCTGTGTTTTGGTTCCTCAAGTCAGTAAGATCAAGATTCTGCTCATATTTTCAGGTTAGTTTGTCAACCTGATCAGCTAAATTTGAAATTTGATCAGCTAAAGTGGCTGCTTTATTCTGTTCAGATTTAGTCAGTCAAGTGTCACAGTTCCACTGGAAATATGGTTTAGTAGTATTGTAAAAATATCTTTAGAAATGTCGGCTTACATATTGGATTAGACTGACCTGTTGGACTGAGACAGATTGCATGAAAGTAGAACAGACATACTTTACATTGAATGATGTCTGCAGGCTTTGTCTTTTTACAACACGTGCTATGAAAACCCTGTCAATCTACCTTGAAAACATGGTAAGATTGTTCGTAATTAACTTTTGTATATGTACTGTTGTCTTGTTGGTTAGAAGAGAGGAGATTAAAATTGAAATTTCAAATCACGGTAGAGGAATGTTAATAGTATATATCAGTTTGGTCATGGGACAGACAAACAGTGAGTTTACTACCCTAAATTAGGTGAGGATTGTTCTTGTTGTTATGGTAGCATAAAGCATAAAGAATTTTCCCTAATGGATCATATTAGTTTGTTTAGACCCTATTAACTTGTCACTCTAATGAACACAATGTTGCATCATGTTGGAGAGTCAACTTATCCAGCAAATATTGGACTAAACTTGATTCAAACCTTAGTTTACGCATATACAGTAATAAAATATTTGCCAGGCATTTTTCTTTTTTGTTAATTCAACGGTACTACTACATTAGAAGATATTGTGCCCCAGAAGAATCAAGTGAACAATTAATTCCCCATTGGAAATAAGGCACAGTTTTTGGTACAGTTTTTATAAATTTCTTGATGGCTTATTACTCTTATGCTATCTTCAAGTGGAGGTTCTTAAACTTCAAATAAACATTTATACAAAATATGTTATTTCTTGTAACCAAAAGTAGGTACAAAAATATTTCTTTTTTACAAAAGTCATATATGAATGCACATTGGGGAGAAACCATGTTCTTTGAATTGTATGAATCTCCAATTTCACAAAAGTTACATTTAATGTGACATATACAAAGAGACACTTGGGAGAAACTATGTTATTAACAGCAGGGATCTTTTACAGACAGTTTAATATTGAAAAAACTGTTTATCTTTGTGTAGATTTCCATCTTTACTAAAATCACATTTCATACATCAATAGCTGAAAACCTTCCCATAGGGCTGGTATTTTAACTAGTCTCTGCAGTCCTTAATGGGGCCTTTAAAATCATCAAGATTATGAACTCTTGGATCACATTTAATTTAAATATCTGGGAGGATTTCACAAAAGATAGGTGAATTATAGTAAGATAGATAGATGGAAATAGATCATTATTATCAGTGTGCACCAGAACACAGAACCCACAATATTATTTATTGCTCCAAAAATCAAAAAACTTTTAAATTTAAAACCTTCCACTAAGTCCATTGAGTATGCATGCCATATTTAGTTGGGCTGCAAGATGCTTTCTATAGCATGACAGACAGACAAACAAACACACAGATGGATACCACCAAATTATATATAGAGATATGATGATGAATGAAAAAAGAAATCTTTGAAAATCATTTTTTTACTTTTATCAGCTATTCATTTCCTGAATATTATTCTTTTCAAAGAGAAAACTCAGTTCAATTTCAAATTATTTTTTACTTTACTTTTATGTTAAATAAGAGTTTCAAGTAATCAGACATGCTTGAGTTTTGTGACTTATGACTTTATCTTCTTTGAATGATTTGCATACTCTGCTGACCACTTTGGCTACTTTTTCTCCAATATTTTATGCTAAATAAGAGTTTTAAGTAAAAAGATTGTGGTGTTGCGGCCCCTGGCAACACAAGGGAGCGAACTCCTCGAGTTCGCCTCCCATCCGCCAACCCACAAAGCGTCCCTTGCCACAAACCCCTAAAACGGAAGTGAGTCCCCAACCCATAAAGCGTCCCCTGCCACAAACCCCTAAAACGGAAGTGAGTCCCCGGTCATGCGCGAGGCAGACCGGGGGAAAAATAAAGAGACCATTCGGACGAAAGAACAGGCAGTTCTTTCGCTGACGGCGGTCAGTCAACATCACATTCGCCTTTGTCCTTTGTTCCTTTTGCTTCATCCTTTTCCCTTTCAGTGAGACTCCCACGAGCTGGGAGGCAGCTGGGAGGCGGCTGGAAGACACTACAAAGATGTTAATCAAATGTGCTTGAGATTTGTGACTTTTGACTTTATCTTCTTTGAATGATTTGCGTTTTCTACTGTGCAATGTCAATTCTCTCACTTGACAGGCTTTTATAATACTGAATGTTATGCAACTCATTTGTATCCTGACTTAAATGTGATAAGCATTTACTTTTTGTTGATTTATACTATTTTCTATAAATAAAGAGTTTTCTTTGATTTTAAAGAAAATACTTTCGTTCAGTTTCAATTTCTTTCACAAGTTGAGAATCTACATGTAAACCTTCGTTTTTGTGCATCAACAATGAATCCAAAGATTGTCTATATAAGGAGCTTTCTTCATGTCAACGTTATAGATTGCTTGCATTTTTCCAGTCATTAAACCCCTCTTCAGTAAACTTTGATGAATGACCCGAAGTCATAACCTTGCATGGGAAACAGAATAGGCTTCCTTTGCTTTCTGAATAGTATAATTTCTTGTATGTTGCTTGTTTGTAGGTTTATGAACATGTGTTAAATAAAACTTCTAGCAGTGCAAAGGTTTCTTTTCCTTGTTATGCAATTGCATGGATGAAGAGAAGTCACCATTAGCATGTTGACATTCATCACTTCCTCTTGGTGATCCAATATTCACGATCAGTCATCTAGATTCTTTGGCCATACACCAATATTATTAGAATATTTGTTCTTTTCACTTGTTCTTTTGCATTCAGTTGGATTATGGCTGTTGCTGTATGCCTCCTGCTGCTCTAGTACTAGTCCTTCCTATATTTCCAGTTTCAGCCATTATACCACCATCATCATGAACATCAAAATATTTTGCCCACTTTTTAATATCACAAGTTGGTATCTTCTTTCTTTTTCTTCTTTCACTTTACATTTTGCACTCCCAGAAGCTTAATGATGTCCACTAACTCTGGCTCTATTGCTCATTAAATAAGTAAACATGTAAAATTCAGGACATGAAAAGATATGTGAACTTCAGGAAATGAAGAGATATGATTTGTCAAGTGGCAAGCCAAGACCATGTTGTATAGTCATCTTGGACTGGACAAAGGAAGACTGGAGACTTGGTTTATAAAGTTCCAGACTACTGCAGTTTGGGGTTTGGTTGATATCCTGTTTATGTCTTTCAACACCTGTGGGGGTCAAATCTGTGACCCCCGTCCACGGCTGCCTAAATATCTAACAACCATATCAACAGTTTATATTATAAAATTTAAGTAGCAGTATTAACAAGACTAGTGAACAATAACAAAAGGTTGCAGTTGTTTACATCATGTAACATAGTGTGCCATAATATCATGGCAAGAATAAAAAATTGTGGTCATGTGGGAAATTTCTGAAGGCCGAGCTTAAAAAACTAGCCAGCCGAGTGAAGTCTGAGGTGCATTTTCACTGTTCAGCTACAGTAAGTTTCTATTTTCAACTTCAGTTTCAAATACCTTTACATTTATGCACCGTATATGTATCACATGAATACCAATCTCCCATTAATTACTGTGTTGAAACAATAACCCAAATGAAAGATGATAATTGGCTAAAATTTCTAACCTTATAAACCCAGTTCATAAAAGTTGAAGTCAGTATAGTGCTATAGTAATGCTATAGAATCACTGAATCAGAATTGATAGCTTGCAAACATTTATTGCAGGCCCTAGAAAATGAGTGTTTGTAAATATTCAGTGATAGAAATGCCAGGTCGGTGTTGTAACCGTGTTATGTGCGGTTCTTAAACTTCTTCCATGAGGTGAGCACGGATAGAGTCTCACACCAACATGCTGCATTGTTGTCTTAGAGCCCCAGGACAAACGACCCACACTTTCTGGAGCCAGACATACATGGCATCCTTATCCATCCACCCTTGTTCATTTATATAAATAATAACAACCCCACTTGGAAACTTTTCCTTTAGCACTGTCTTCTCTTCAATATTCAATATTAGTATTGGTTCCATCGGCACAAAATCACAGTGAAATGATAAACTTCGACTTATATTAAAAAATATACAGTACATTGAATGGATATTAATTTTGCTAAATAATAATGGAAACCTAAAATTTCATTATCTTATTTATTTTTATTAGATGAAGTATTGTAACCCATTATTATCATCATCATCTATGTTTAAAAGAAAACAACTAAAAATTAAAATGAAGTAAATAGTAGTTAAAATTAAGATGAAAGTAAATAGTTACTTAAATTAATAAATCTTCATATTTTTCTTCATAGTTTTTATTAGTTATCTCCCTTGACTTTCACTCTTTCGAGTACATACTGCATCGATATCGCAAACGACTGCTGTTTTCCAATTTAATTCAACCAGAAAACATTTTAGTTTATTTAAAATTTAACATTTTCTCCCTTTTCTTTAATGTTGCATTGCCTTAAAGAAGACAAATCAGGCGAAAGAGAACCGAAAGAAGTAAGTATAACATTCACTTTAATTTCTTTATTTACAAAATACGCATTTGCAGGAAGACATTTTCTCTCACGAAAAAGATCTTTTTTTAATCTAAAAATTATCTGCAATTTAAGTAAATCATTTTTTAAACATTTATTTAATCATTTTAAAAAAGAAAATCTATTTCTATTCTTTTATTTTTTAATAGCTGTAAATTTCATTTTTGGTCAAGATTCGGTTTAGTTTACATCGCTGTTTTCATTGAAATTTCTTTTCATTGTTGTTTTGTTATCTTTGTTATCTTTTATGTGCTTCTTCCGGAAATTTGTCAGTTTGCGAGAGAAATTAATTTTTCAACGTTTTAGGATGGGGTTCTATTTACAATGAAATTATAATGCTAAACTGGATCCTTACTTTCCGTCCGTCGTACGAAAATGGGCACATCTCTGACATAGAAAAATAGAAGAAAAATTCGCAAGTAATTTTTTTGTGCTTTCAATCAATAAGACCTCTCTTTCCTCATGGAATTTGTCGGTTTTGAAAAAAGTTAATTTTTCAAGGTTTTAGGGGAGAGGGGGCTCTATTTACAATGTAACGATAATGCCAAAATGAACCCTTACTTTCCGCCATTTTTACGAAGTAAGTCCTCGAAGTGTTCGGTTACTTCCCTTAACACGAAATATTATGTTAAAATGAAAACATAATTTTTTAAAAATGAAGACAAATGAATTAATAAAAAAAATTAAATGCGACAGACTTGATGGAATAATAAAGTGGATATTTATTCTGAAAATAAATAAGAGATGCATTTTTCTAACATGCAGAAAATTGGTTTCTTCAAATTAGTTTCTAGCAACCTTTGCATATGAACTGCTTTGACTGAATCTGACCAAGTTTCTTCCAGAAACTTTTCGTTTTTGAGAATTGTCTCTAAAGTGGATGATCGATTTGCAATGTATGTATAATGTAACATTGAATCCTTGCTCTGTGTCTGCCTATGCAAATATGGCTGCCTATTTTAGCAGTATGTTTACATAGTAAATCGACACCTTCCTACTTTAGAGCCAAGCAAATATGTTAAGGCCCAAAGAAAGCAGCATTAAGCAATATAAAAACACCATGCATGTGTCACATTAGCATGTAGAAATATTTTGTTTTTATGACAAAGCAGAAAAATTAGATTGCTATGCATTGTTGTAAATAATTTCATCATTTGGGAAATAATTTATTTTTGGCTTATAAAGGACTGACTGTAGCTTTTAAATAGAAATAAACAGTTAAATGTGGAATATTTATTTCACACTTTATTTTTCCTTGCTTCTCTGGATTGAATAATTCTTCATTATCTTGATAAAACAAATTTCTTTAGATTGATTAAATTAGCTGTTTCTAATTTCTCCCCAGTAGTCCGGGGGCCTACTTTTTTTCCCCCACAATTTTGTCTATAAAGTATACTTGACACTTCCTTGTAAAATCCTGAAATACCTATAAATTAATGTTTTAGGGTAAAATAAAGTGGATTTTTTTAATTCCTCATGTCTGAAACCCATGATTTAGCCTTTTAAAGTACTCAGATATCTCAACTGGGAGACAAGATATGAAATCCTGTTTTTTTGGTATATGTTGGTGGCCATTTTGCTTATGCAAATGAGGTAGTTCTTCCCAACTTTTTCTGAAAGAGGACATCCTAAGTAACATTTTGGTACCCGAAAAGTAGAATCAGGAGGGGGGTGCTGGCCCCCGGACTACAGTGTTATCTTTCATAAAATTGTTTAATAATAATGCAGAACAATGGAAAAACTTGGCAGAAAACAAGAATCAGTCTATTGGAACATTATAAGGCCGTTTTTTTGTTTTTAAAATCAACAGACTCCATTCTATTTATATACACACCAACACATTAAAAAATGAAGATTTGATCTCAATTTAGAGAAATAAATTTGAATAAAAACCTTTTTAATGAATCTGTTGGACATTTGCAGTACATAAGAAAATGTAAAGATGAAAAGTTATTATTCTATGTTTCATTCAGTTTGGTTGTTAAAATCATATACGGTTTGACACAA
Source organism: Architeuthis dux (assembly GCA_006491835.1). Classification (NCBI taxonomy): domain Eukaryota; kingdom Metazoa; phylum Mollusca; class Cephalopoda; order Oegopsida; family Architeuthidae; genus Architeuthis; species Architeuthis dux. The sequence continues at coordinate 239,558 of VCCN01003854.1, read as the reverse complement.
TTACACTTGTTTAGTTGGTTAAATGTTACAGGGTAAACAGTTTTCTCATATTTCAATAATGGTGTATCCTTTTGTTTCTGATAAATAAAACTTAAGCAAAAGTAAAAATTCCTGTAATTAAATTATTTTCTATTTAATTATGGTTACTGAACAGTGCAGTGCCGTACCGTGGGGCTATTTGGCACCCTTTTTTATTAATTATAATTTGTTAAAAAACTTTTAAGGAAATCAAAAACAAAAAGGTACCTTATCTTCACAACCACCTTGGTTATATTCTGAGTTCTAGTTATTGAATTTACTTGTAATTACTATGTGAGAAAAAACTACTGGCTCTAAACCTTTATAATTTTGATATGTTGTGACCATAGCTCTTAGGAGTAATCAGTAATTTTATGTCCACAGTTTTTTATTATTAATATTGTTGTTAGGACTGTTATTTCGCACTTTTTGATTATTTTAATAAATTGCTTCTACGCTGTTTCTATTTAATTTTTTTTTAGTTTTATTTTAGATTATTTACCTAGTACATAAATAAAGATTAGATTCATAAACAATCACGGTTCGACATTACAAATGAAATATTAATAAACAAGAACTATAAGTTCAATGATGTGTCCATCATCCATGGTAGTAGCAGATGGAGTAGGAGGAGGTTAGTTCACCTGAAGGTCTGGACCAAGTTTCATATCAATCCAACATGATATGGCTGAGAAAATTGCTTAGAATTAATAATATTGTTATTTATATATAACACAGGTACAATTTAATTGGAGTTCTTAGGTAGAGTGCCAAATAGCTCCCAAAGCTGGGCTATTTGGCACTGGTTTTTATCAGCCATTTTTGTATAAATGATAAAATTTCTGTCATAACTCTACCAGTTAAAGCAAAAAAAACACAAAAAACAGTGCCAAATAGCCCCGCAGTACGGTGATATAAAAACTGACTGAGCATGAATTATATGATATATTGCAGTACATTGAAACACAAACTGAGTTTTTAAAAAAATAATAATTCTTCATTTTTTTTAATAATAATTCTTCTTCATTCACAGATATCGATAATAAGAGAGCGAGAACAACAATTTGCAAATTTGAAAGGACACATGCAAACCCATACCGAACAGAAAACGTATTCTTGCAAAGTGTATGGATTTTGACAGAGTTGTATTTAAATAGTGGCATAGAAGCACACAAAGAAGACAATCCTTATTCTTGCAAAGTCTGTACATCAGAATTTTTACTAAATTCACATTTCAAAGTAAACATGCAAGCAGACACTAAAGTAAAACCCCACACTTGTCAAGTGTGTGGATCAGCATTTTTATATAGTGTACATTTGGAAAGACACATGCGAACACACACAGGAGAGAAACCATTTTCTTGTGAAGTGTGTGGATCAGCATTTTCACAGAAAGCCAGTTTACAGAACCACATGCGAAGACACACAGGAGAGAAACCATATTCTTGTGAAGTGTGTGCGAAAGCATTTTCAATGAGTTCCAGTTTAAAAAACCACATGCGTATACACACGGGTGAGAAACCATTTTCTTGTCAAGTGTGTGGATCATCATTTTCAGTGAAGTCTAATTTAAAAAACCACATGCGAATACACACAGGAGAGAAACCATTTTCTTGTCAACTGTGTGGATTAGCATTTGCACAGAAGGCAACTTTAAAAAACCATATCCAAGTACATACATTTTAAAGTGTGTGGATCGACATTTCCCAAGAGTTCTAGTTTAAATTTACATTGAAGGACACGCTACAAGGACCCCCTACACTTGTTAAGTATATGGATCAGCATTTTCAATGAGTTTAAATTTGGAAAGACACTTGTGAACACACACTAAAGAGAGAAATGTATATGGATTTTTCATAGGTTTCAGATTTAAAAACACATGGGAGAGAAAACATTTTTTAACAAAATATGTCTCAATATTTTCAAAGGCTTCATGTCAGCAGCAACCATATTTTTGTGCAGTGTGTAGATTGACCTCATTTTAAAAAAACAATCCATGGAATCAAACACGAGAGGAATCATAATTCTGTGGATCATCTATAATGGAAAAGTATGTTACTACCAATGTTATTCTTTATTTTCATGCAAATGAATAATAAAAAAAGTACTTTAATTGAAGAAAAAAGAAGACAGTATTTTTAAAGTATGTGAGTTTGCCATTGCAATTATTTTGACTGTTTTCTTTCGTCCATTTTTGTTGCTTTTTATCACAATATTTTTGGGACAGGAATTCATAATAAAGAAGAAGGAGTTGCACGTTTATTCCAAATTCCAGCAGCTTAGTGTAACCGCTGAAGAATAGATAAGCAGAAAAATGTTAAAGGTACATACACACCACTTATTGAACAAAGCTTTTTGTCTCCATGTAGGTTTCCATCTTTACTAAAGTCACATTTCATACATCATATGATGATGATGAATGAAACTAAGTCATTTAAAATTAATTTTTATCTTTTATTCATTCCCTGAATATTTTTCTTTGCAAAGAGAAAACTCTTTCAGCTCAATTTCAAGTTATTTTGTACTTTACTTTTATGTTAAATAAGAGTTTCAAGTAATCAGACATGCTTGAGTTTTGTGACTTATGACTTTATCTTTGAAAGATTTGCATACTCTGCTGACCACTTTGGCTACTTTTCTCCAATATTTTATTTTAAATAAGAGTTTTAAGTAAAAAGATGTTAATTAAATGTGGTTGAGCCTTGTGAATTTTGACTTTATCTTCTTTGAATGATTTGCATATTCTGCCGTCCAATGTAAATACTCTCACTACTGGTATGTACCTCCAAAAAACATGGTACCTCAAAAGATACAAAGACACTTATTGCTGTATGATGTTTTGAAAATAACATTAAATCCCAAACTGACTGTTGTGTCTTATTCACGTGGTTTATGTCTTTCTGTAAAACTGCTAACAATTGCATTTCTTCATATTCT
>VCCN01003854.1:149585-176037 GCA_006491835.1 Architeuthis dux | reverse complement strand
TAAAATTCAAAGCAGGTACACACATTCCACTCGGAAAATTAGTGCAACACAATCTTCCTATCCTCTATTTATGCTACCCAATCTTCCAAGTGGAGAGGCTCTGCTTGCCTTAAAAATCAGCATTCGAAATCCTTGTTTTTGTACCTGCTTAAGCACCAAAATACTGGCATTACTGAGACATACGCAACTACTTTAGCCACCCCAGCTGGCCCAATGGTTATTTACTAAGCATAGCTTAGTCTAGCACAAGGCCACACTAGTGAGGCAACCAGTGAGAACTGAACTCAGTGAATTAGTTGACAAGACAAAATTGTTAACCATTGTGCAACAGAAAGTGCCCTTGGTCATTTACTAAGCTTAGCTTAGTTTGGCACAAGACCACATTACTAGGTCACCCAGTAAGAATCAAACTCACTATACAACTGAACAGTTTCCAAGCTTGCTAATCATTGCACTATGGTTGGTACTCTTGGTTATTTACTAAGCTTAGCTTAGTCTGGCACAAGGCAACATTAGTAGGGCATTCAGCAAAGTCAAACCCATAAGTGTATGGGAACTCTTTGTTTAAGGGGGGTGGGACAAAGGGCTCGATTTACCCAAAATTTTTATTTTGCTTGAATTACAGTGATTTTCCTGAAATTTTACACTGTTTTGCCTGAATTTGTGGGGGCTGTTGCTCCCTCTGCCTATGGTCAAACCCATTATACTTGCAATAATCTAGTGAAACCAGCTTGCTAACCATCACTCTTTGGCAGGCACATTCTGGATATCATTATACATACAATAGGTTGTTTACCATTAAATATTAGTAGGAGTGCTAGTCTTGCAGTCCATTGCTAGTCTAGTCAGTGTGATCCTCACTGAGTGTCCTTATATCATGGCTCTGATAAGACTAAGTTTTGTAAATACCTAATATGGCAATATCCGATGAAGATGTGATAAAGAATAAAAAGATTAAACCACTAAAAATAAGGAATAATGATCAGTTAAAGATCATTATTCCTTATTTTTAGTGGTTTAATCTTTGTATTCTTTATCACATCTTCATGGGATATTGCCATACCAGTGATTCAGAACCTTTTTGAGCTATTCCCCACCTTTGTCAATAAGATTACTAGTATTCCCACCCCCTTCCATTTATTAAGTTTGTACAGCTGCTGCTGTGTATTTGTTACTCAAAGGAAGCAAGCAAAACTAATTAGGAATACATCATTTGATAGACTTTTATTTTTACCTAATAGCCTTATTCCCCCCTTGGACTACCTAAATTCCCCCCTTGGGGGGAATCCCCCCCCCCCTGTTGGGAACCACTGTGCTAAACCATGGTCTGGGGTAAAACAACAAAATCCAGTATAGCAGATCAGATATAGAAGAAAAGTAAAGCATATTTCTGCTGGGATAAGTTGCCAAAAATAAAGAATCAAGTGCACATATTCAGAAAAATAAATATGTACTGATGGTAATAAAGACAACCTAATCAGCAAACCAAGTATAAAACTTGGTACTCTATTGAGGCAAACACCAAGGGAAGTTAAACAATAAGATCAATGTTGCATTCCATGATACTTCTTATGGGGCTGTGTTGGTGATTGTGTCAAACTTGGGAGGTACTTAAAAGTCTGGAGGTACTTAAAAGTCTGGAGGTACTCCAGTGAGGACTTAGGATGAAAACATTGTGAACTGTGGTTGTAATTTTTTTCTTTTTTAGCTGTGGTTGATTTGGGAAAACAGATTATACTTAAAAATACACTGATTATTTCATTATTAATACTTACCTGGCCCAGGATTCATGTTCTAACCCACCAAAAGTATACAATATTCAGTTCCAGGGGCTCGTTGCCCACAGGCTGCACTTTAAAGAGATGGGGCAGGTTAATTGCCTAAGGCATCCCAAAAAGGGAAAACCCAATAGAATTTGTCAATTTCTGGAACTACCCACAGGGTCTTCACTTTAAACTCAACCATGTGTCACATTTCACCCTCGTGGGGAAGTGGATAGATACCTGCTTCATTATTAATTTCCTAATTAATTATTATCGATTAATATTATTAATAATTATTATTACTTCCTTGATTAATTAATCATAAAAATGATTAATAAATTTGACAAAATGAAACATCTCTTCTCCAAAAACCTCATAAATATTGAAGATATTGTTAATAATTTTATTGAAAATGGCTTATTCTTTTTCTACATTTTTCTTTTATGAAATTTTTCCAATTTCTTTATTTTTCACTAGATTATCCAATTAAGGCTTCCAGAATTCAACAAACTTTAAGTAACAGGCTTAATTAACTTCAGAAAATTAGAGATCAGCATAGTCTCCCCTGGACCATTTCTCAAAGAATGGGCTCTTTTTAAGTATGTTATATGCTTGTATATAAGTCAACCCCTAAAATTCTGAGGTGCTAATTCAGATTTACCTTATTACTAGGAGTGAAAAGGCCCTCGCTTAAAAAGGTGTTGAAGGCATTAATCAGCATTCAAAAATTGAACTTTACCTGAGCTTGAACAACAGCAACTGACCCTAGTAGGAAATATACAATTATCTTCTCCACAAGAAATTCTAATATAAGAACACAATCTCTAATCCAAAACCCTTGAGACCAGACACTTTCTGGAATTTGGAATGTTAGAACAGGTATTGATAATAACAGAGGCTTCCTTTTCTGCTTCTCACAGTTACCCATAGGGGAATCTGCAGCTCTTTTTAATACTTTCAGTTTTTATAGTAAAAAAATCACCAAAATATACACAAAATAACCATGAGCAGCAGAGGCACATCTGACTAATTGGAGCATGTAAACACAACTGTGTGGCAGGAATTGAGTAAAGGTCATCTTGAAAAAATAACTTCCACTATGCACTACAATGTTTTAATTATACCAGCAGTGAACACTGGAATTTGATCTTGTCAATTACATTTTCTGAGCTGAAACCCATCATACCACCACTCAACCGTTAGTCCTTAACCTGTTCACTGCCATGGACGAGATAACATCTTAGCGAGTCGTCAGTCAAGTGCCACAGACGAGATAATTTGTCTTACGATAGTGTTATTGTTGCACAAGATGGCAAAACCCCATTAAACAGTACTGGGTGTTCTGAAAGAATACGCACAATGAAAATTTAGAATAACTTTTTATTGCATTGAGATTTTGAACTGAAAATTTAACTGTAGAATCTAGAGGTGCACTAAGGAAAGTTTTGCACAAAATTTGTGTTCTTATGCTTCAGTGGTGTGACCACACAAACGATTTGAAAAGCTTGGTTTCTGCTGAGAAGGAACCAAAGCTGGTTACTGAGCAGGCACCAACCTGTACTAGCTGATTCAATTTACATACATCACATCCAAAAATCAAACAACACATCCTCTGACCGTTTGCAATGTTGGGTCCAAAGGTAGAAGGGTTACCATAAAATCGGGTTACTTGGGCCACTTTTAAAATTTGTAACGTAATTTCCCCTGTTATAAGAGATGCGAATATGTAGTGTCTAGAGAACTAAGACAATCCCTTCTTACCAACAATGTAACTTCAATAATTAAAAGCATCTTTTCTCAGTTTTTTTAAAACACACAGTATGAAGTATGTTTACAAAATACAAAACAGCGAGAGCATAGATATGATTGTATTGAATGTAAGGTGGCTTTATGTGTAGATCCATGTTTTAAGATATTTCATACTCATTTAAATCATTAAAATACTTTATTGTAACACATTTATGTTTATGTATATTACAATTATTAGATATTCTGTTTTTCTTGTAAAAAAGTGATGAAAATAGAAAGTCTTCATTGCATGTTTTATTTTCATACAAATCAACTAATATGTACAACATACTAATAAATGTAATATATACACAAATGTATGTAAGAAAGAAAGAAAAAACAACACACTATCGTAAGACAAGTTATCTTGTTCATGGCATTAGACTGATGACTTGCTAAGACGAGTTATCTTGTCCGTGACAGCAAACGTAAAAAATTCATTTAACAGTCCATGACCATTATATAGGAGTTATTGTACCATAAAACTTACATTAATATTTTATTATTAAAAAAATATTTTTCATTTTCATAGTTTATTGTAATATTTTATTATTCTTTCTTTCACGCATTAAAACCAGTGAGATTTTTAACACATTTTTAAGAGTCGGAAAAGTATATTTTAAACGGCAAATATTTTAAAAGTAGCTTTTGCAATATGAAACAAGTTGAAAATGATAAAAAACAAAGCAAGGCATAAATTTAAAAAAATTATTTATTATTTTAATTTACGAGAAGGTACCCCAAAATAACTGGAATTATTGACGCATCCCCGATCACAACTTTGGAAAGAAAATGTGGGTTGTTTCGAACTTGCACACATTCAAACAATTGTTTGACCTTTTTTAATCCTCTGTGAGCAAATGAGCTATGAATTGCAGAAACGCATTTCATTTTCAAATATTAACATTTGCTAGCACAAACTCCAAGACAAACCTGGTATTTTTATCAATGGTCCGACAACGATCATCATTGATTGCGTGGCAAACTTCTACAAGATTTTTGGCATTTTGATCATGTCTTCAAGTGACATTTCACCACGTTTGAAACGCAAATACCACTAGTACACTTGCGTTTTCTTAAAAGCTTCTTGAGGCATTACAACAGTTTCAGCAGCAGTTTTCCTCAAAAGAAAACAAATCTTCGCCTTCACCAGAAAGAAAAAAAAAACACAGGAAACCAATCAGTCAATCCAGAACCAAGCTACATGGCAGACTGGCTCAGAATAGTGTCGACTTGTGACACCTAGCAGTGCAATGTACAACAACGCCCCGTTCGTGCGCCACTTGCGAATTCCGTTTCTTTTTTTGGGTACACCCTCGTATTTCTCTTCCCCTGAAAAATGTCCAACAAAAAGGTTAAGTAAAATGAGGTGGCTTTGTTTTTTGTTTACTTTGTCTTTTGTGTAAGATAAAATAAAAAATTTTTTTAAAAAGGTTGTCACCAAACAAAACAAGGAAAAAAAATTGATTATTCGCTTTACTAAACATCATTTACAAAAACTTGTGATGTGTCCGCTCATGCTGAAGGAGTTTGTCCGAGCGAGCAAAGGATTTCTCGCATATTTTGCAGTGGAAAGGCTTCTCCCCAGTATGTGTCCGTCTGTGCCGCAGCACTTTGTCCGACCGGGCAAAGAGCCGTCCACACAAGTCACAAGGGAATGGCTTCTCTCCAGTGTGTGTACGCATATGTCTGTTAAGGGTGTAGCTTTGCGGAAAATGTTTTCCACAAAACTCACAGGGAAAATTTCTCAAGACGCTTGCAGAAGACAAATGAGATCTCTGGCGATTGGGTTTTGGTGAGTTTGATTTTGGGCCGCTGCCCTCATCATTCAAAGCTGGTGATGCTACCACCTGCAGGCCGTCAAGTTTTGGTGTGCCAATTCCGGAATTTGCCTTTGGCTCGGTAAATATTAAAGGTTTCCGATATTTGTTCTGTGGAACTGTAGGCTTTTGGTTCTCATGTACTGTCCTCCGTATCTGGAGACGTAAAGGTGGTTTTTCATGTTGTGAAGAGTCAGGAACATCGGAATGATTCGAATGTTCCATGTTCTCTTTCTGCACGCAGGTATACATTCATAAAGATGTTGCTGGACAAATATATGCGTGTAGCTGTGTTATGTAGTAATCTATCTGTTTGGAGTTTATTTAAACTATTCAAGCTTACCTGTTCAAATACAGTTTTTTAAAAACAGGATTGTTTAAACATAATTAGGATAGAGATTGCAGTGAAAAAGATGGTAAATCCAGATATTTACAATAGCCTAAAGTGAGTCTCCTCAGCTGTAATATATTGTTGAGAAGAAGCTGCAAAGAAGAAAAGAGTGCCAATTAAAACATTGCAAATTTATTTTTTCAGAGGAATATAAAGTCTAAACATTTACCTTGTCAAATTAGTTACCGTATTTTATGGTAAGGGAGGTGGGGAGTGGCAGGGTGGTTACCGGCATGGAAAACGGAATTGGTGAACCAAATTCGAGTTTCATGTTCATTTCACACTAATGCCCTGGATAAAGGCATGAATCCACTTCTCCCGCCAGCTATTGGTTAATATCAGGGCAGTTGGAGCCCTATTGCCTTGTATGGAAGTCCATTTAAGAGTAGGTTACCCTGACAGAACAAACCTACAGCTTGGCAGTCTCCATAGCTGGTCCCAAGCCTGGGTAAGGGAGGAAGGTTGGGTTTGGGGCTAACAACTCCACCCCATAAAAACTTACTTGCTACTGAAACTGCAGCAGAGTGGTTGCGGCCCTATGCTCCACAAGGAGTCTACAGGAATAAACAAACAAGGTGGTACCCAAAAGTTCAGGAAATTTGCCGGCTTTTTGCACACTGGCACACACTGCTCATAAAGGGTAGCGGCAAAAGTCCTTATTACATTAGCTTTGTGAGTACTGTTCAATTTCACTGAACACATGGGTAGCCCCTTGTATTCATAGAGAGATGGTTAGCAAAGTAGTCTTATTAGACCGGGGGTTCCCCCAGAGGGGAATTTGGGTAGTCCATGGGGGGAATATGACTATTAGGTAAAAACAAAAGTCCAGTCTAGAGATAGGGTTTTTTTCTGCACTTCTATCTATCAAGTCAAAGGCTCGAAATGAGCTCCAAGTTGAGAATGATTTAAGATGTGCTCACTCAGCCAATAGACCTACAAATCAAAGAACCAGTAGCAAAAAAAACAAGAACAGAGATCACATTGATGTGTATATCAATTACGATAGCAGAATTCTTTTTTTTTTGTAATAAATTGGAATTTCAAATGATGTGGTATTATTTTCACTTGCTTTTTTCGAGTAACAAATACACAGCAGCTGTACAATTATCAAATTAAACTAATTCTTAGTGTGAAGCTGTCTAATTATATATAAAATTATTAATTGAAATTATTCCTCGTTGCAACTTAATAAATGGAAGGGGGGAAATACTAGTAATCTTATTGACAAAAGTGGGGAATGACTCAAAAAGGTTGGGAACCACTGTGCTAGACAAATAGTCTTTTAGTGTAGTGTAGAGTTCCCCCCCTCTTGTAGCCCCCTGCCAGATTAAGCTAAATTTAGGTCCTGCTTCATGGCTGAAGTAGTTTGGTATTTCCTACTAGCACGCCAATCATATCAGTGTTCAAGCCCAAGTAAAAGCAATGATTTCAAATGCCCATTTTCAAGGCCCTCCCCAGCAGTATTCCCAAAACCCTGATTGGTCTTTTGCCAGGTTAAAGTAAGCCAGGTAACACTATGTCATTTATTTAGTAAATGTGAGTCTAGTCAACTCTATTATTCATTGAAAAGATTGCAATTCTTTTTCCAGGTTATGTTTCCATTTATTTACTGTGTAATAATGGTCAGTCTCCAACTTTCAAGTCATACACGACACGAGGATAGTAAATTTGTAAAATCAGAAGAAAAATAAACACTATCTTTAAAATACGAATCTGATAGCATATAAGACCCCTCCCCCCTCACTCTCTTATTTCAGCAGCGAAGATTAGGAAAAAAAAACGGATTTCTCCGAATTCCTCTAATTCAGTGGTTTTGAAACTTTGAAAACTCAAAGACAGGACTCCTTCTATAAAGGAAATATTCTGGGGGACCCCTATTTTTAGTTTTTAAATTAATTAATGAACTACAATAAAAAGCAATTTTTGACCCTTTAAAAATATTTTTTTAAATTTAAAATGGATTACTTTTATTCGAATTCTAATATATGGTGACATATAAAGAAGGATTAGTGTTTCTAGGAGGAACAACAATGTTTTTATTATAGCTGTGCGATGGATGATATGTTGTTTCTCTGCCAATGCCACAAGATTCACAATGTCAGGCAGGTTCAGAGGGAACACTGCTGCTGACCCCAAGTATTATCTGATGGACCCGCAGGGGTCCGCGTAGCCCAGTTTCGAAACCACTGCATCACCCAGTTTTTTTCTCAACTCCTCAAGATCTGGCCAATGTAGGGCTGGACAACGAACGTTGTTTACCTTTTGTTTGAGCCATTTTTTTAATGAAAAAAGTGAGATCTTATACGCCGTCAAATATACGGTAGATTTTTTTTGTTTTGTTTAGGAGGAACAAAATAGTCATGTTAAATTTCATTTTACAAAAAAATTGAATGTTGATCAAATCAAAAGTTCTATGAAGAAAATATTCTCTTCTTGAGGCTTCTCAGGGCACCCATTATTAAATGATCACGTAATGAATTCTATTTTTAAAATAAAAATTCTCGCTATATATCTTTGGTAATCTTTGCTTTGACGTAGATAAAACTGACGGTGTTTAACCGACATAGAGTGGCTCTAAAAAAGTACAATATTTTTATTAAAAAGTATAATTAAACAACATATTCATCAGAAATTACCACAGTAATGAAATTAAACACATGCTTTATCCGATTGCGCACCATGAACTCGCCAAGATACTATGGAAACAGTGCATATGACGTACCAAACTGATGAGTTTATGTACGTCAAAGCAAAGTTTACCATATTTTTGTCATAGTTAAAAAGAAATGACAAATAGAAAACATGTGGCCCATTAAAAATATACCAAACTAAAGAAAAAGAAATTCTCTTAGCAAAATAAATTGGCGATAATAATATACTAAAACAAATGATTAATTAAATTAATAAATGAACATCTTTTTGGAAAATCGCGAGTGTTCAAAAAAGACATTTCATTTAACTCACTTCACTAGAAAACAAAAGAAAGACTGTCTCTTACTTTTTTTTATCTCTTTTCTTGCTTAGATATTTTTAGAATCCAAATCTGGCGATTTGATGTGGTCCAGGTATGAGAAAAAGACCTTAAGAACTGTGTAGATAAATTTTTTGCGTGTCTACTATTAGTGATTTTTTTTTTTTTAACGATAATGTTTTTAAAGAACGAAATAAACAGTCTGCTTACCATAGAAGGCGCATAATCACCTCGTGTTCGGAAATAAACATCTAAAGGGAGGTAATAGCAATAAACACGCACCAAGGGAAGTAATTAAATGCCACCTCTTTCACTCAATTAGAGGAAAATGAAATTTTTAAACGAATATTGATCATCTCAGCGTGATATAAAAGATCATAATTATAAATTTAAATTCGGTTCAGATATTTAGGCTATTGTTACCTTTCCAGCTTCAAAATGGCCGCTGTTCCAGCGCAGGGTTACTGTTTTTTAGGATTAGTATTTTTAGGGTTAAGGTTAGTGTTAGGGTTATTGTCGTCTGCTTGTTTGATTTGAAATTCATCATCAGCGGCTGTTATTCTGAAGCTGGTATGGCGGCAATTTTAAAACGGGAAAGGGAACAATTGCCGATATGTAAACGAATACAGGTTTACCCCACTATGCGAAAGTAGAACGTACCTATAAAAAAAAATTTTGTATGCCGAAATGGTGTAAAGTGAACAAGCAATTACCATTAATTTATATGAGAAAATCATTCGAGCGTTCCCAGATAAAAAAAATGGTGATGATGGTACGTTAGGTTGAGTTGTCAGAGGTTAGTGTGGCGGGAGGTACAGGAGACTGGGGTGTAGTAGACAAAGGAAGACTGTGCGCACTACCTCTATAACAGCTCGCTGCATAACAAACACTGAATGCTATTTTTGCCTTTCTCCTTTTTTTTTTGTAAAAGCAAAAAAGTAGCGTGAAGCGAACTTTCAAAAAGCAGTGGATACCTGAAATTAAATCAATCAAATACCGAATCAAGTTGATAGTTATGTATTATTTCTTACCAGTACCAGTACAGTGCTTGAGCTAAGGTAAAAGTAAGGACTTTGAGCCTCCCACTTGAAAAAACTAGTGCGACACAATCTCAGACTAAGCTATGCTTAGCAAATCTCTCTCTCTCTCTCTCTCTCTCTCTCTCTCTCACTCGAAGTTGATTAAGATTGTTCATGTCTATTTCCTCTAGTATCTGTTGTCAGAGTTTGCTCCAACCAAAAAAAAATCAAGATTTCAAATGCTGATTTTCAAGACAGACAGATGAAGCTTACCAATCTAGAGTAGACTAATTACTGTACAACATTCAGTACAAGTTAAGTTGTGTGGTCCCTTAAAAGAAGTGCTGTCCATTCTGTAATGTTGTCTGATATTAGTGCCTTTGTTGCTTGTTGTTCTTTCTGTTAGCTGTGTTTAATTTGAATGCGTTTGGTTCATAACTGTATTTAGCGGTGCTTAGAAAAGAAGTGGAGAGACGGAACAAAGACTCGTGTTTACAGGGCTATTGCCTGTGAAGAAGAGACATTCCCAGTTTCCACTTTTGGGTTCCCGTTTTCGGTTTCGGAAATGCGGCTCGTTAAATGGGGTAGGTTCTGATTCGACATGTTTATTGACTTACATACATACAAAAACATTATACATACTACAGAGCAAGTAGTATTGCTTTATTTTCACATCTCTTACTCCAATGACTGTGGTCCTAATTACCTACCCTGACCCTATTCCTAACCCTAATCTTAACATGGTACAACCAGGGCCAGATTAACCTATACCAGAGCCCCTAGGCTATTAGCAATATTGGGCCCCCCCATCTTGAACCATCCTTCTCCTTCCCACCCCGTTTTGTGTATAATTTTAAGTAAGTAATACAATCTGTCAATCGTGTCAATAAAGTGGATTGTTATGTGCTAATGTGTAATATATTCATTCCATTTTTTAAAGAGATATTTGTTAGGACATTTTTATTAAGTTTTAAGATATTATTAACAATATCTTAACAATTATAGTGAGCGCTCAGACTTCACATCAGGGAATATTCTTATTTTGACAGTTTTATTGTTTAATTCATTTTCCCTGTAGTAGTAGTGATAAATTTCTAAATTGCTATTTATTTTGGGCCCTACTAAGCGTAGTTTGTGTATAAGGCTAATCCAGCTAAGAAAAATATGAATATCCCAGAATTTTTCCGGGACCCCTGTTAGCTACGGGCCCTTAGGCTTAAGCCTACTCAACCTTCAACTTGTTGAAATTGCTGACCAGACAAGGGGTGTTGCTTGGAGCTTGGTATGGTACTTTAGAGAGGGATCAAAAGAAAGAAGTGACTGCTGCTTGCAAAGCGAAGATAAAGGGAAGGAAGAAGGAAAGTGTTGGATCGGAGTTGCCAAATTAGCCATTTTTTTCACTCCTACCCTGCTTCTCTCTCCCTCTCCTGCCCTCTTTGTGTCGCTATTCCATTCTCAGAACCTCTCCTCTACCCACCATTTTCAAGATAAATTTTTATTGTTAAAGTGTGACAGATGTCGCTTATTATAATATAGATTAAAAACTGCACCAGGACTTTATAATGACCCTGTATACATATATTTTTTTTAACAACTAGGGCAGTGCCTGTTCCAAAGGTGCTTGTTTGGAAGAGGCCAGACTTTATGGTGTGTGGAGCAGCCTGCCATAATAGTCATGTAAAATAATTCTCTGTCTATTGTATTTTGTTTATTTCTCTTCAGTGTTTCCAATTTAGATATTTTATATCTAAATTTAGTTCCGTAATATTTTTTTTTTTTTATTAGATTTCTTGAGAACTGCTCATAAAAAAAAACTTCAAACTTGACACAACATTGCCTTGTGCGCTGACTAATGCCAACCTCGTACCATGGGCAAGTTGTTGTGTAATCACAGTGCATACACCTACACACACAGTTTTCTTCATTGTAGTTAGATAACATACATTTCATTCCTGAAGCTGACCAGTAACTGACCAATCAATTTATGATGGACATTAAAAGCATAGAAAGTGCCGATAAAATAAAATAAAAACTGTTTGATGACAGGTGATAGGACAATTTGTGAGGTAAAATTAGTCGATAGGACAATTTGTCTCCAGTGTCTGCTATAATTTATTTGTTAGTTGGTTTGAACAATACTCATTGGAAATATTGATCTTATGTCAATTTTGCATATTTGAATTTAGACTCAAAAGCTTATATTTATTCAAGCTCACCATTTCAGAGAAAGGAAAAAAGTTAAAGATAAAGAAAATTATATACATATATACAAAGAATAAACAGAATGCTGAAGGATCTACAGTATATTGGAGGTGTCAAAATTGTGCATGCAATTTTAATATTTCGATAATGCATAGTTAGTTTTAGTTTTTCCCATTTTCAGTATTTTTTGGAGTTGGTGATGAATTGTCCTTTCGACAAATTGACCTCACAACAAATTGACCGGTAACCAATTTACCAGATGCCATCATAGCCTACATTAGTTAAAATGTAGCTCTCAAGTCACCTTTTTCTCATGCTTTCTATAAAAATGAACAAGAATTTTGCACTTGAAAACAAAATTCATTATTATCAATTTTTTAATATCATTTTGTTTGTTTTATCAATGTTCTAAGCCGACACAGTCTTTGACTGTCAAAGTAAACTGTGTGAAATCAGAATAAAGTAGCAGCTTCCGACGAGACTTGAACTTTTCTTACATGGATAACACCTTAACCAATTTGACTACAGAAGCTCCATGGTCATACAGGGCTCTTATCTATAGTTATAATTTTATGCATGTGTGAAAAATCACCTGACTTTTGCTACATTTGAGTTTTTCTTATATAACGAGTAGCAGCCCGTCTTGATGATATTTGACACTAGAAGCACCAGAATTTTGTATTAAACCAGTTACAGAGAAACCTTGATTATCTGAACATCAATTATCTGAATTTCAGATTATCCGTACAAGATTTTAAGGTCCCATAATTGTGTTCAGTAAGGCTTCCTTTTTTATGATCAGATGAGTTATCCGAACAATCAATTATCCACACAAAATACCCTCCGCCCGTCTTATTCGGATAATACAGGATTCTCTGTATTTGATAATTAATCACTGCTACCTGCAACACTAGTTTATTGTTGGTTTTGGTTATTCATGTGTTCTGACATTTATATGTAGCTATGTATCCGGACTTCGCCAGCCCTAACCGTTTATAGTAGAAACTTGAAATTTCGAACACATCATACGGTCATTATAATATAGTAGGGAAAATGTTTTTTTTGTTTTTTGAAAACTCCCCCACCTAAATAGGTTTTTAGTGATCACTTGTTACTTCTCTTGCCTTTTGTTGGGCTGTGATTACTAAAAAAAGCCTGAATTTTCAAAAAACAAACGGGCACAAACTAGTGACCAATTTAGCATAAACTTATATTGATATGCAATATAAGTTTATGCTAAATTGGTCACTAGTTTGTGCCCATTTGTTTTTTGAAAATTCCGGCCTTTTTTAGTGATCACAGCCCAACAAAAGGCAAGAGAAGTAACTTATTCATTGATCACCCATTTTTTCAATTTTCTAATTTATCATCCCCAACACAGCATATACGGGTGGCAGTGATTTATAATTTCCCTTGAAATGCTAGTTTTGTTATCAGTTTACCCTCTGTGTTCTTATATCTTTTTGTATATAAGTATATAAAGTAAAACATTAATTTTATGAAAGAGAAGAAGCTTATCAATATTTTTTCATGGAAACTGACTTCCATTTTATATTTTTTATTTACATTAAATGTCCTTTGGGTGAGAGGGGACTGATAAACAGAGTATCTTAGAATGTTCATCAAAATGAACAAATATGTAGAATATTATTTTTCTGTACGCTGTAGAATACTGTTAATTACTTTTAGATTGCAGGGCTGTGGAGTCGGACACAAAACATCAGACTCCGACTCCTCAATTTCTGGTACCTCCAACTCCTCTAGCTTTAAAATGGCTAAAATTGGCTAGATTTTTCATTTCCATCTATGTTAGTTAATTATGCTTTTTAATAAAAAATATACTTTCTTAAACCTTTAATACAGTGTTTAAGTACCATTTACATCTGTATAACTATTCAAAAATAGGAAAAAAATTAACAAGTAATTTTTTGTTTTTTTGTTAGTTTTGAAAAGTTAATTTTTTAAGGTTTTGCAGATGGTTTATTTACATACAGGCAGGCCTTCCACAGGAAGTAGCTTGAAAACCAACCTATTGAGCTGGTTTTCAAGTAGTAATGTTACAATTTACATTTACTCAGAGTTGGAGTCGGAGTCAGCATATTTTTACTGACTCCGACTCCAGTCAGTAAAAGTTTTCTGACTCCGACTCCAGTAACCCAAAATTCCTCCAACTCCATGACTCCACAGCCCTGTTAGATTGTACATATATTTTTATGCAGGGGTTCCTTGAGATTTGAAAGTTATTTCAAGGGTCCCTCCAGTCTAAAAAGGTTGAGAAAGGCTGGCCTAGAATGTTGTGATAAAAAGCAACAAAAAGATATAAAGAAAATTAGTCAAAAACTAATAATTTAAAAATACATCTCAGAATCTGAAAACAACTTTATCTCTCTAATACTAAGTCTGATTTCATTAATCTGCTTGTGACCTTTAGGTAGCCGAAACAGTGCAAGGAGTATTGAATTAAGGTACCCCTAAAATGCGCCGACTTAAAGAATGCAAAAAAATATCTGGGTGATTTGCAACTTAACAATAATATTGGTGAGGGGTTTGTGTTCACACTCACCCATATCTAAATTATAATGACTGATTTGTCAAGGGAGATACCTATTAAATACTAATTATTGAGTAGTATCCCTTATTTATTTGCAAATGCATAAAAATCCAGGTTTATTCTGATCACATCAGATAGCATTAATATTCTCCCAATAGGTCACAGGGTTACTACTACTATACAGCGTATAAGGTTGCTTCCAATGTGGACGCGGGTTCGATCCCTGCATGGCGGCCATTTCTTTATTTACTTACACAATTTAGGCCGTTCGTTTAGCAGTCGCTCACACCGACGCCAAGCAAATATAGGTTCCCAACTAATAAATGTCTTTATAATTATCATATAATAGTTAGTAAAAAAAAAAAAAATCATTGTATTGTATGCACAAATAATGAAAGAAAAAAAAAAAAAAAAAAAAAAAAAAAAAAAAAAAAAAAACATTTAATGTTTGTAATCCATATTTTATTCAAGAAATTATGGTATCTTTAGCTTCCATGTTTGTTCATATAGAACATGTTTATGCCGGATACTATTTGAGGAAGAAAGTTTAATTAACCCTTTCAAGACTAACCTATTTAAGAGCTTAATGTCTGAATTAAAATGTCCCAGTAGTCGTCTAAAAGAGATCTACAGAACATATATATCCCAGCAGTGTTAGAAACCTCGGGATGTATATGTCCCAGGAGTCTCGAAAGGGTTAACAGGTCCCAGCACGGGATCTTACTGATTCCAGACTTGATTTGAATCATGGTGTTAAAAAAAGAAAAGAATTTGTTATCAGGCTAGTTTGATTTGAGGTACACAGTCAAAAAGAAGGACAAATTTGCCAAATTCTTAAAAATCATGTCATCTTTGGTAACTTTGTTCTACACTTTTTCAAATTTCTACGAGGAGGAATGAACAATTACGTTTCCATTAAACAGGAATTTTTCGACGGGATTGATGATTGCAAGGATTAGTTTACAATAATAATGATGATGATGATGATGTCTTCAAATATGAAGCATTATAATATAATAATATTAATATGAAGTATTATAAAATAACTCTACACTTACATATTATTGTAATATCTTCCATGTGTAATCAGCTAAAAAGATTTGCCAGCCTGATCATGATTTACAATAATACATAATAAGGGATTAAAATCATTTTGAGATATATCTCTTTAGGAGGTTATCTGCCATGCCACTGATCATGTCCATATTAGTAGAGTAGAATCACCCTCTTCTCACTGTTTCACCACGATCCCCGCTAACCCATTAAAGTTTGATGATTTGTAACTTATAACACTATGAAAAATAAAATAAAATTTTATTCTTTTGTTTCTTTGACAAGAATTAAGGTTTAATATTATTTTCTTTTTGAGGTGCGAATGGCTGACAGTTAACGGCACCAAGAATGTGATTGGTGGGCCAAGTTCAAACTCCCGCTGAGACAGTTTGTGTTAACTTTACATTAATGCCCTTGGGAAAGGCATGTATCCATCTCTTCCCCCCTGCTAACACATCATGAGCTAGCATGGCAGGGTAAGATCCATCACTCCAATGTCTTACACTCACTTGGGGAAGGACTATGTCCAACAACAAAAATAATAATAATTTTTTTCTCTCTCCATTCAAGCTGAGCAAAGTATGAAACAGCAGGAAATCTTAGAACCAAACTGAGGTTCTATAATTCAAACGTGATATCCACGATGCTGTATGCCTGTGAAACCTAGCAACTTAAGCCCACCCAAGAGAAGAAATTAGACACTAGATGCCTACATAAAATACTGGCATCAAATGGAATAACTACATGTCTAATGAAGAGGTCAGGGACAGATCACAACAGTTCTCCAGGTCAACCACCATTTGCAGACAGTGCCTCTGCTGGTTGGGTCATGTCTTGAAGCTACACACAAGACCTGTAAATCAAGCCATCAAATGGACGCCAATATACCAGAGAAAGATAGGACGGC
The DNA here is from genome assembly GCA_006491835.1 of Architeuthis dux. NCBI lineage: Eukaryota > Metazoa > Mollusca > Cephalopoda > Oegopsida > Architeuthidae > Architeuthis > Architeuthis dux. Next base: position 159,572 of record VCCN01003854.1, on the reverse strand, counting down.
TCAAGATGAGCTGGTGACAGACAGTGGAGAGGGACTTTTGATTGTTCAACAGAAGGTGGAACAATACCAGCAGGTTGGTGGAGCACCTCGACTGCCTCATATGTCACGTTACGTGGGAAGCATCTGAGTCTGTTGAAAGAATAGACATTTTTATCTACTTCCTTTGAAAAAGAAATACCTGTACATATACAAATCTGGTGTATTGAGAAAGTTTAATAATATTACATGAAAGCAATCAAGATAAAATAGGTCCAGATTTGCAGCCAGAGATCTCCGCCTATCCCTGGACCATTGAATAATCACAATTTGATGTGAAAAAATTTCATTTAATAATTAAAAAAAAACTAGAGAGAGAGAGAGAGGGGGGGGACAAACATCTCATATCAAAACTGCAAATAAAATTCTACCTTATCATAAAATCAAGAAACTGAAAAACTAAATAAGATCTTCTTCAGTTTTGAAACCGGAATTTTGTTTGTATGTCGCCTCGAGCATGACATCATCATAACGTGCAAACGCTGAGTTTAAAAGTATTCAAGAATTTGAAAAATGAATAACATCCACAGATAACAGCCAGAAGTATGGTTGAAAGTGCTTGATCACAAACATTTGAACAATATTTATGTTCGGTGGATCCAGATATGTGTTCGCTTGAATATAAACAAGAAAAGATAACTATAAAAAATTATTTTTTAAAATTCCATGTCTATCATCTTTAATCAAACATATATTAATGAAAATTTTACCTTACATCCAGGGTGGGTGAAAAGAGATTGGAAATCTCTTGTTAATCCCAGTGAAAAGATTCACGGATATACAAAAGTTACATATCATTTCTAATAGGGAGTTAATTCTCACCCACCCTGTAGATCTAAACCTGTTTGGTAGCTGAGATAGTGGCAGATTTCTCACCAGTGCAGATTGCCTAGTTGAGCCCAGATAAAGGTCAGGATTTCAAATGCTGATTTTCAAGGCAAGCCCTCCATCCTTGGAAAATTAGTCCAATATGATCTCCCTACCTCCTGTGCTGTGCTAAGCTAAGCTTAGTAAATATCAACCTTCCTACCCCCTTATTGGGCTTTGTGCCAGACCAGGCTACACAACATCTACAAAGATGAATTTATCAAAATATGATCAGCCAATAGACTCATTATTGACCTTAGGTACATGTGGTGTTTCATGTCAGTCCAGCTGAGAAGAAAGACAGTAGAATATGAAAAGCTAACTCATTGTTTAATGTCACTATCTTGGTATCTTAATGCCAAACTGTGGAAGAGAACTAATCAGAATCCCATGTGTAACTGGGGGTGAATTGGACACACCCTCTGTAAACCAGCTGACAATCTCACAAGGCAGGCACAGGATTGGAATCCACAGGGGAAGAGAAAGTTGGGAGGCCAAAATAGACCTGGAACAGATCAGTCAAGAGTGAAGCAAAGGCAGCTGGACTGACATGGGCCCAGCTGAGGGTAGTTGCCTAGACATGTGGTGTGATTACGGCCATATGCTCCACAGGGCAATAAGATACCAAGATTGTTTGTTTCTGTAGAACAAACAATCTTGGTATCTTATTGCCTTGATGAACTGGAAACTGCTGGCCTAGAAACTTAGCAATGTGATTTTACATTTCAGTTGAAAACAAAGAAATATAAATTATCCTCAACCTGGGCAGGCGTATAAGCATATTCTGTACAAGGACCAGGAAAAAGTGTTTATACTAATATTATATTGGATTTTGCATACACAATGTCACAAAACCCAAATTTACTCTTGTGTACAAACTTGGTCTGTTGCTAAAAAGAATTGAAATTACTATTTCCCAGAGCAACAAAAATTTTCACTTTCTGAAATTATCTTTTTTTAAACAGCTATGGGTAAAATAGCAGGGCAGACTGGGCTCTCTAGCCTTGGGGGGCAACCAGCCAAGGAGAAGGAGAAGGACAATTCTGAATTAAAACCAACTCACCACAAAATAGTGGCAATGGGTGAGCTCAATTATAAACTAACTTCCCAGAACCAACATGACCATATAATCATTATGGGAAAGGCCTTTGTCCAGCAGTGGATCTGAAATGGCTGATGATGATGATGATAATAATCTAAGTAAGGTTGAATCTGATGATGAAAAAAATGGCAGATCAGTGGTGTATTATTGAATTAGTATTATCTTGATTTCAATTAGTCTGGCAAAATCATTAATCCAGCAAGGTTTAGAACCACAGATGCTGGAAATTTTAACAGCCTCCTCAGGAAGTTTGAACAACTAGTAATTCCCTCTCAGTAGAGCTACAGAATGGTTGGGAAACCAAAATTGGCATACCAAGTTGATAATGTTATTGAAAAAAAAAAAAGAAAAGAAGTTTATCTTTAGTCTAAATAGATGAAATGTATTTTATACTAATATCACTTGAAAAATTTACTTTGTACTAGGAAAATTAGTACTACTTTAAAAGATCACCAGGGATTTGAGCACTCCTAGTTGATAACCATTGGTCTTAGCTGTGGTAAAAAGTTTTGGATGTTTATAATTTTGACAGCAAAAGACAAAAGAAAAAACTTGCAAATTTTCAAATGTTGTCAGTCTAAGTAACTTCATCATAAACACATAAACCCTTTTTTTTAAAGAATGACCTTAGGTCATGGACAACCAGTACAGTTAAATGAACAAATCCCTTAAACTTTTAAAGGGTTCTTGCTAGGGAAATCTTGGTTATATACTGGGTGTCCATAAAGTCCCTATCTATTTTTGTTTAAAATGTGTAATAAAATAGAGACTTTATGTACCCTCTGTATATAATTTAAAAAAACAAAACAAAAGAAATCCTGTTATGTTCGCCTACTGCATCAAAGATTGGATATTGTGTAGAGGTTGTTGATTTTCTGGTTTCCGTTGAATGAATGGATATGAAGGGACACTCAGCGGATTAGCCCATCCAGTTGACCAGCTAGATGAGATAGGATTTCGTTTCCAGTTATGATTGGGCTGGGATAGTATCTGTGAGTTGGCATCACTTGCTGACATAGAGGTAGGTGTGTGCTGTGGCTGTTCTTGTGATAATGATCTCTGCTGTGAACAGTTCATCGACATGGACATGGAAGCGCTGGACAGTAGGGGAGGTTGTGGCTGTCGTAGAGGAGTTACGCTATTTGAGCTTGTGATCATGGCTTGCTGGGATGACAAGGAAGAATTTGCTGCTGGCTGATCCTGGTTGGGCATCATTGTCGTAGTGGCAGAGATAGCCTTGAGTAAGTCATGAGCTGGGGTGAGATAGTAGCCTTGCTCATGCTTTTCTATCTGAGGTATCCTTGGCACATATTCATTCTTGAATTCATTCTTGAATTCATTCTTGAAGTCATCACTGCCACACTGAGAATTGGAGAGGATGATGTTATGCTGGTCTTTGTTTTGGGTGCGGGCGCGACGGTTGGGCTGGCCGTCAGAATTGTGTATTCGCATATGCTTTTTCAAGTGGTCCCTCCGAGAAAATGCCTTCGTGCAGACAAGGCAGTCAAACGGTCTCTCACCTGAATGCGTTCTCTGGTGCATTATCAGCTTATCGTTCCGGGTGAAGGATTTCAGACATACACCGCAAACAAACGGCTTTTCCCCTGTATGGCTTCTTGCATGGTTTTTCAGTTTGTCCTTTCGCGCAAAGGTCATGGGGCAAAACTCACACACGAAGGGCTTCTCTCCAGTGTGAATCCGTTCGTGAACTCTCAGTTTGTCCCGTTCAGGAAAGGCCTTACTGCAAAACACACACGAGAAATGTTTGCCAAGTTCAGGGGCCATCTCGTGTTTTTTTAGGTACACCTTCAGCTTAAACCGCTTACGACACACATCGCACTGGTATGGCTTCTTTGCGTTGTACAACTCACGGAAGCTGACGTACGGAGTAAACGGCAACCTTGCACTCATCGAAGATGACATGTTTGAGTTCGCAGTATTGGGGGAATTCTGATTTGAGTCACTTTCACCCCCACTTCCACTACCGCTCTCACCACTGGTGATTTCACAGGTATTGTAATTGGAAGAGCTGTCCCCCACCATGGAGGGGTACTGGGAAATTTGGCTGGAGTACATATTGGGTACATTTAGGCACGTCAGGGTGGATGGTGGGCGGATTGGTGTCAGGGTGGTGGTGGAGGTGAGATGAAATTAGGGGGGGATGTTTAAATGAAGGACAGGTAATTATCAGAGAATATATGGAAACACTGGATTCTTCAGAAAAAAGAAACAGTCTAACTGATTTGGAAAACGGCAGAAAATATTTGTGTGTGCTTGCTAAATTTTCCACTTGGAAATACACAAATGTTTACCCGCCAATAAAGAGATGGGTGTTTCAACAATGGTTGGGTTGTTAAGGCTGATTGACACAGGTTGTATCAATCCAACAATGGTGACAAAACCAATATGAGATCCCTCACAGTATCAAGATTTTCAACACTGATCCAGTTCCTTATAAACCATTGACAGTGCCAATTTAGTGTCCCTAATATGGATTAATTTGATAGTTTCAGCATGAATATTAAAAACCTAAGTTCCGCAGACAGTAAGACGGGTTGCAAATTCAATATTAATCTTTACGGTTTTCTCACCGATGAACAAAGATTTCTTATAATGATGAGTTTGATAAAATTGATGTGTGCTCTTTCTATGATGAGTTTAATGGTGTATATGGGAATTTTAAACTATGTTACTAATAAAGTTCCAGTTGCAATGCCGATGATTTCAAAGTTAGTATAAGTCTCTTAATGATGCAAACAATCAGACTTGTACTGTTCTTCTAATAATGGCTCCAGCAGAAAGGTCCTTGTATGTTGTCTATATTAAGGATAATATTCAATTCTTTGACAAGGAGACGTGGGTGATGGGCTCTTTTCTTGCTTGCTCGTGAGTAGATTTTGAGTGACTTCAGACGGGAAAATTTTCATAAAAGCAATGTTGGCATTTTATTAAAAAGAATGAGATTTACCTGAAAGAAGAAAGAAAAAAGAAAAATATTAAAAGAAAAAAAAAAGATAATTTTTTTAGTACTTATCATATTGCGAATACAGCTTTTTTGAAATTATTGACAGCATAACTAGTCTTACAAAAGGTATACAAATCAAATACATGCAAAATATGAAATTTGACTCTTTGCACAGAGAAAGCCATTAATTATAATCACAGATAATGTTATCAAACAGTTATTGTTATCAAAATCAGTCAGTCCCAAACACTTTATTTAGAAAGAATTAAAAATTTTTAAAAAATAAATGAAATTTTTATAAATGCATGCATGCACACACAAACATATATGCACATACACATGTACAGGGTGGTATTGGAAAGCTTCTGACCCTGTCGGCTGGGGCCTAGAATACACTGACTGTATCCTCTGCAGAGGGGTAGGACCCCCCCCAAGACTCTAATTTTAAAAAATAACTGTGTACCAAAGTCGCAAGACACTATTTTGGGGATTATAAACTGATTTCGGCATTAAATGACCTATCAAAGGTTGATATGCCGCTAAACAAATCAATTGGAAAGCTCCTGGACTCTACATGCTGTGATTGTACCGTTTGACGCTCATTGTTACCCAGACTACTGAGTCAGTCTGCCAATAGGCTTTGTGTTATCTACTTGTGTTCTTGTATAACATTGTGAGAACATCTCTGCGACCTGCATCAAATTTTGCATGAAGCTCAGCAAATCTGCTACCGAGACCCACAAAATGTTTCAATCAGGCTGGCTTTTGGCGAACATTCTTTAGGTCGAATACATGTTTTTGAGTGGCACACAAGTTTCAAGGCTGGTCAAGTGTCGGTTCATGTTTACTATAATTCACCAAATGTCTTTTTTGGTCCGTCTTTCTGTCATCACATAACTCAAGGACGGCTAGAGCTAAGACCAACAAAGTTTGTGGGGTTACTTATGGGACTGCAAAGTATGTTTTAGCATATTCATTTTTTGAAAATTCAAAATCTAGAATTATTTTTTAAAAATCACAACTTTGGAAAGATACTATGGGTCATTTCAAACTTTTTCCACCCCTCTCTCAAATTGTGGCACACATTCAAACAATTGTTTTTTTATCCTCTGTGAGTAAACAAGGCACAAAATTTGTGGAAACGCATTTCATTTTTTAATCTTCTGATAACACTCGCTGGCATGAACTCCAAAACAAACTGGTCACCTCAGGTATCTCATCAATGGTCCGACAATGATATTCATTGATTGCATGGCAAACTTTTTCAAGATTTTAATCATTTCAGCTTGTCGAAGGTCTGCCAGATCGGGATTAGTCTTCAAGCGACATTTCACCACATTTGAAATGCAAACACCACTCGTATACTTGTGTTTTACCTAAAGCTTTCTTCCTTATGAGCTTCTCGAAGCATTATAACAGTTTCAACTGTAATTTTCCCCAAAAGAAAACAAAACTTCACATACACCCTGTATTCTTTTTTAACCACCATCACAAAAATTACCAAATGTGCTTGCAAACACCAGAATAGGAAAAGCTACAGGAAACAAATCAGTCAATCTAGAACCATGCCATATGGCACAAAATAGTGTCAACTTGTGTCACCTAATGGCATAATGTACAGCTACCTCTTGTTATCATGCCACATTCAAATTTTGTTTCTTTTGGGGGCTGTATCCCCCTTGTATATGCACACACACACACACACACACATATAGCTACTTATAGATCATAATTATATTTTTCACATAAGATTTATATACTTTAGTTTAGTGCCGGATTCACAAAAAATTATCACAGCAATCATGTGAATCCAGTGCCGGATATCCGACCGGATTGATATTCTGGTACATCACTACTTTAGTTAATATAGACATGTTTTGTCTTTTATGCATTACAGGTTCAAATCTTACTAATGTCATTTAAAAAAAAATAATTTAACATTTTTGAAATATTGCAGAATACACAATACAAGATACACAATGTATGCACAGACTGTAAACAAAGTCTGGTTTAAATTGATCCAGGCATTTTAGGTAAGTGCAAAAACACACAAATAAAGAGTGGTTCTCATCTCTTTATTATAAAATGTGCAAACATAACTAGTCCTCTGCATACATTGAAAGAGAAAGAGTGTATACTCTAAACGTTATTCATACACCCCAAATTTAAAATACTGTCAGGTTCTAGGTTTGCTTTGCATCAATGGTTAGCAAGCTAAAGTCACAGACCATTACTGTCATAGTGAGTTCAATCCTTACTGGATGCCTCATTCTTGTGTCCATATACCAGATTTAGCTCAGCTTAGCAAATATGACCGGGGGTTGAGCTAAGGTAGTTGCATATTTCCCACCAGTGCCACAGTTCGGTGTTTGAGCTCAAGTATAAAGCCAGGATTTCCAATGCACAGAAAGCAGGCCCTCCCCACTTGGAAGATTGGCACAACAAAATCTCTCTACCCACATTTCTCCTGATTTGGTCTTATGACCCCCCCCCCCTCACAAAAAATTAAAATAAAAAAAATTATCTTATCATTAAGTCGGTTTACTAGCCGGGTCCTTCATGGCATGGCAATGGAGAATAGGATAATAATGGGCAGTGCAGTGCCCATCTCTTCTCTAAGTAACATTCGACAGGTTGTACTAGATTACATGGTACCTGCAGCAGGAAATAATCTCTGACCTGACCTATTGGGAGAAATGGATTCATGCTTTTTCCAAGGGTATTAGTGCGAAGTGGACACAAACTACCTGAGCCAGAAGTTGAATTCGGTCCGCCGAGTCCATTTACCATGATGTTAGTGTTAACCTTTAGGCTAACTAATTGATGCAAAATATGTACACTATCCACAACACAACAATTCGAACTATCCAAATCCCTATTCGACTTGTACGAGTTTAAAATTTTATAAAGTTTGTAAACAACGGAAAGTGAGTTCTGGTGTTTTTGTTGTTATTCTCAGCAGCAGCCGTACAATTTAAAAAGATTACGAAAAATAGTTCAAAGGCTTTTTGCAGACAAGCCGGAAGGCCACGTTACTAAAAATAGTAGAATTAGACCTCATTCATATCTTAGATAACAGCACCTGCACCTGTTAGTGTTCAGGCTGGGTTTTTTTTAAACTAACAAATAGACAAATTAGCCACTAATCTCATTATACATTACAATATCCACTTAATGAATTTAGGGTTCTGGAATATATAAGTAACAAATCTCTTACATACAAATTAAAATTTATTAGATAAATAAATAATCATCAATGGTCGGTAGATTTTCAAAAAAATCTTTTTTTTTCAATTTGGACTTAAAAGGATTCCGATATAAAAAATCAGAAAACGGCTGAAATTAAGACGACCTCTAAGAAAAAGATGCAATTTTTTTTTTCTTTTTTAAAGTAAGTAAGGAATTAAATGCATTTCATTAAAACATATACCTGGGATAAAGTTAAACCCGATAATGTCTCGGAATTTTTTAAACAGAATTATTAGAGAAAGACGACCGAAGTAATGATTTCCTTTTTTTTTTAAATCTAAATTTTAACTCAAAATCTTGGATTTAAATCATAGAATCAAGAGTGGTAAATTAAAATACCCATAAAATACAATAAAAGACTCATATTTAAATATAGACAAAAAATGCAAATATTACAAAATGCATCCGATGCGTTGGTATTATGACTAGGGAGCCGTCTACCGAAGTCCGAAATGGACATGTGGCTTTATTGGATACGTTGCAGTGGGCGCAAATCCTCCAAATACCATCATGTGTCTTATATGCCGGCAAATACGGTACCCCCCTCCCACCTTGCCAATGCAACTGCAAGAATCAGTAATGTCCACCACAAAAGGCTAAGCTCTTTTTTTTCCTGGAGTGGAAGGGCCGGAGAATGCGGGTGGATGACTACTATGTAGAAGAGAAAGAAGGGGTTTAGGGTCAGTTCTCTGGCTTTCAAGGAGGGGAAACAGTACAAAACAAGGGAAACTAAACTAGAAGACTACTGAACTGTTTACGATTTACTTTAATTATCTAATAAATATTTACCTAATCAACTTCCGTGAATGTACACACGTGGATTTTGTGACTCTTAATTCTAAAGTCAGGTAGCTCCCAAATAACCTTTTGTCAATATAGTTTTCTCTTAAATGAGACCTGTGTGTTTACAATGCATCGGTTTGTTTAATCACTAAACTGCCACGGCCCACATAATACAATTACAATACATTACTGAAACTTTTTATTCTTGGTAAAACTGAAATAAAATATAAAATTAGATTTAAAAAAAAAAAAAAAAAATCAATTTCGCACGCCTATATCTTAAGTAGTTAGTGCTTTTTGTTCAGAAAAAGTAAATCGTCAACTCAAATATAAAAATAAAATCTGTTGAGTCATTTATCAATGCTTCTATTTAGAGAAGAAATGAGTTGGTAGAATTGAATGAATTGAAATAAATACAACCGGATTTATAGTAACACATTAACAACAAGAATTTAATATTAACTTTATTTTAAGGCTTAAAGACAAAGTACTGACTACTGCCCTTAAAATATGGGAGAAAATAGCAAAAACCCATGCATGCAGTAAAAAGCAGTACAACAAAAATAATCAAATATTTTGACCAAATAATAGTGAATAATATAAAATATTTGTTGGTCTTTAGCTTCTGCTACGGTAAAAAGACCATCTCGTTTTTACAGTTATCAACCATAGAGGAAGCTTAACTTATCTCATTTCATACAAGTTCACTGAGCAAGCACTGTCTGCACTGCATTTAGATAAGTTTTAATTTGATTTTTGGAATAATAGCTTTAAACTTTTAAGCTCTTCTAATATTAAAAAATAACCCAATTAGACACTTTTGTCCAACTCTGTCAATATTAAATTCCCCAGTACTCAATGCATGCAACAAAAAAAACAAACAAATCTGACAAGTTGGGCGAATCAAAACTAATCAATTGTGGTTTTACGCCAGTTCTGATTAGTTCAAATTTGTGAGAAGGTGTAATATACGTTTCCTCTCTTT
>VCCN01003854.1:124062-148866 GCA_006491835.1 Architeuthis dux | reverse complement strand
CACATTGTTACCAGTGACTACAGCTTCCCACGGAGAAGACGGCAGTCGGTTTCATATTTTGCTAATTTACGTACCTAAGAGATTTTGTAAAAAAATTCTCCCTTTCTTTTCTTGCGAGGGTAAAGCAGTAAAATCCCAATTGACGTGAGTTGTTGTAAAGGGTTGTTGTAGTATCGCCTGAAGGGGGAGATAATCCACAACAGCGGAACAAAATTAAAATTTATATTCAGTTTTAAAATCACATTAATACATCGTCCCCACCTGCTGTATTTCCCTTTCATAATTATTAATTTTTACTTAGCTGTTTCATTAAAAAAATAATTAATAAATAAAAACAGTTCAAATGAATTGTTCTTCTTCGACTAAAGTGGACTTCTTTTAACTTGGGGAAATCACACCGGTTTTTCAGTCATTATTTAAAAATTATGCATTTACCACATGTTGAGATTTCCTGTGGAAGGAAAATGTAACGACTTTTAAAAATAAGATAAATAAATAAATAAACAAAACTTTATTCTGTAAAATTTCAAGTTAATTATTGAATATATTTTTTATATAATTTAGAAAAAGAAATCTCTTTTGCCTAGATAAATTAGTATTACCATTTTTTTTTATTTAAAAAAAAGAATTCTTCTGGGTCATTTTAAAAGTTGGGAAATTACCATAAGTAAAGACGTTTTAAATATAATCTTTGGTTTTTGAAGTTGTTAAAAATCAAGTAAAGCTTCTAAACGAATGTTGACAAAGTGCAATGTGTGCTTTGCTTGACTTGTTAGATGCAACAAAATTCATTAGTTCAAGGGATGTGTTATACATTGACAACTTGACGAAGTAGAACTTTTGATGTAAAATCACAAAAATGAAAAGATGAATTCAGACACTATGATTTTAGGTAAAAATATGAAAAAACATAAAATGGTTGGAAATTATAGTACAAAAAGATAATAAGGTTATTTTGATTTCTATGTTACATAGTGGGGCGTATGAATTGTAGTGGTAGTTTAGACATCTTTTATGCTCCACAATAATAGGTAATGAGAAGCTAAAATGGTAGCTGACGTCTGGTCATTAATATCGTGGCTTGGCTTTGCAAAGAAAATTTAGGAGGGTTTCCACATCTGCCGCAGTTCTTTCGATGACCAGCTAGGCCCATGCAGGAGAGGCAGGTTGTCTGCAGGGAAATGTCTGCCAACCAGTTTTATGGAACCACTTCTTCCCTTCTGCTCTTGCTCTGTATTTGGCCTCGGAGGTTGCCTGGAAGACCTTTGTCGCCATGTCTCCCTATTAGCAGCCTCAGTTGTCCGCTGGCAGTAGTTGATTCCACAAGAGATGAGTGTCCTTTTTAAGGAATCCCTGTAACCTTACTGTGGTGCCCCTCTACTCCATCAGTCAGAGACCAGTTCACTGGACTGGAGCATCTTTGGTAGGGCTGGCTCTAGGTTTCTTGGTGCCCCGGGGGGCAAGCTGAACTTTGGCAGCCTTTAAAGTATAGTATTATTTGTGATGACTTGGGCTTCAAGTAACAAAGTCAAACAATATATATAAAAGACAACCTACCTTTTTTTTCTATGTAGAAACACAAGGTGATCAGTCAAGTTCTTAGTTCATCTGTTTCTTCTTAAGTATTAGCTTAGTTAGTGGCGTTAGTACTGGTTAGTAATTGAGAAGATAGAGAGGAAAAATAGAATATAGTGTGGTTAATATTTAGATGATCTTTAGATATACTTGATTTAGGAGATGCCAAATAGGTGCGACCAGTCTAGTTCCACGAGTTGATTCTGACTGATGATTACCTAAAAGTGCAGCAAACTCAAGACACTGAGGTCTAGACAAGCAGGAAGTGCTTCTAAAAATAGCACAAGCCAACTCCTCTTGTCCAGAGGTCATGACATTATTGAATCACTGACCTGACCAGCAAAAAATATGGTGGCTAGTTATTTTTCACTTGTCTGTCTGTCTGCGTCTGCGCCCTTGGACACATTTTTTGGCTTAGAGCCTTGAAAGTTTACATGTGTACTGTAGTAGCTACTTTCTAAAAAAGGTTTTATTCATTTTTTTGAAATTCATCTTTTTTCACTTGTTTTGAGGGGAGTGCTTGATTTACAATAATAATCCATCATAAAATGGACACATTTTTTTGCCACCGCTGTGATGTAGCAGTATGATGTTATAGGCATTTGTGGAAAAGCTTGGTTGGAATGAGAGAGAGTATGGTTTAATTTTTAAAAAATAAAAATTACATTCCTTTTTTTCCTACTGGTTCTGTAACATCCATTTCTGTATGAAACTAACAACACCAGTCGGTCGCATGTCTGCGCCATTGATCTTGCGAAGCCGATGTAACCTTCTATACTGTCCAAAGAGTCTGGATGGAATTTAAAGGGTCGCAGTGGTTTGTGCAAACCGGTTAATAAAATTTCAGAAATTTGCAGAACCGGTTTCTGAATTTTTTAGTGAAAATCTGTTGAAATATAAACAAGTGGCTATTCCATTTTCATTAACTGCTAGGAAACACATGTGAAGTTTTAAAAGTTTGTTAAACTCATTTAAGACAACAAAAAGTAAATAATGCAGCAACTTTTTAAAATCTATCGCTGTTTTTGGTGTTTAAGGCAACAGCGTTGAGTAAAATCAAATTTATTTTTTATCTATGCCATAAAGAATGGCGGCATATATGAAATGAAATTGATATTTTGTTACTGTAACAGTCTACTTGCTCGTTAATGGCTCCATGTCATGAAATACAAAACTGAGGACATTTCTATTTTTGCTGACGTCATGGCTGGCTGCTGCTGGTCGTGGCTACTATAAATACCAGGCACTAAGGGCTCTACTTGACCTCACTTTTTCGACAACCCTCTCGTCGATAGGTCCATGTGTTGCCTTAACACACGTAAAACCCTTCTTCAAGCTTACTTCTTACCTCACTATCCCTTTTTTCGGCAACTACCTCCTATTTCTAGCTAGCGATCTCTTTGTCTCCAGCTAACCTCTCCGGTGACCACTCTACATATCTGCTTCAACTCGCTTCAATTGATGGCTTAGCTTCCTTTTAAGACAAACCTCTCATCTAGCTTCCTTTCCACTTCTTTCTCTTTTGTTTGTATGCTGAGACCAAGTTGTATTTTGTCAAACACGTGATTCAAAATCAAACACATTTCTCACCTCAACTGACAAACATGCTTGTAAACTCCATTCATACCGTGACTAACCTCTCAGTTAGCTTTCTTGTATCTAGTTACCTTAGTCACCTTGGGCTCTGACTTAAGTCTCTACAAACTAGTAAATACCTACCTTCTTATTTAAGTGCAACTTTTCTCACTATACAAGCGTTTCCACATGCTGGGCCTTTTCTTTTAATCGACATGTCTTTGTATCTTCCTTTTTTATTAAATGAATCTTTCATTTGTAATCTACAAATGTACGTCGTTGTTTGCTTTCTCTTTGACACAACTCTCATGTCTTTGTTTGTATTTCTCCATGGTGGCGTAATCCTTTCTTCTCCAACAGCTCCTGGAAGTGATCAACCAACCAACACGCTCCATTTGCGTCATGTGACTTGCTACATGCCCTTGACTCCATCAACAATTGAGGACGATCCCAGCTCATCTTCTTCAAGCATTAACACGTGTGCCTCCCGTGTTCCTCAATACAACAGTCCTTCTCAGGACTATATCTCACCTTCTACACTGTGGTCCCTTAATACATAATGGCCCTTTTCAGGGCCAAACAACTAAGTCTTACTTCTACACATGAAAGCAACCTATCCAGTAACAGCCCTTTTCATTCTGTGGTCCCTTAAAGTTAATGGCCCTTTTACGGGCTAAAAACTCTCACATCCTACATATACATGTATATTAGTAGTATGCTAATATAAAAGTTTTGTTTATTGACTACTGAAATGTTTCTGTTTAATCCATTTAATTTTTACAGTTGGTGTGCCACATAAGTTGATATATTTCCTTGCTGTACTAAATATGTATAGAGAACGAAAAAAGATAGAGAGAAGAGAGAACAAAAAAGAGAGTGTTGAAGAGAGAAAAGAGAGAACATGAAAAACAGACAAAAAGAGGCGAGGTAGGAGGAGTAGGAGTGTGCGTGCATGTGTAAGGATCTTTATTTTTTTGGTGGTCCCATCCGACTCCTGAAACTGATCATAGAAGTGTTAGGAAATTAAATAAATCAATGTGTGTGTGAGTGTGTAACGCTTTTCAATGAGGGTACACTCAGATACGACACGCTGATCATAGGCAAAAGTGCCGGGGAGCAACACTTTGATCCCAGACAGAGAGCACACATACTCTGATCCTAGGCCGAAGTACCAATCTATGAGTAAATAAACCTGTCATGTTTGACAGGAACTATGCTAGTTACATATTTGGCACTACTTAAGAAAATTGAACCACAGTCAAGCTCTAAGATAATAGATAATTTTTGCAAGTAATTTTTTGCACTTTCAATTTCTAAGACCTTTGTTTCCTCGGAAATTTGTTATTTTGAAAAAACTTTTAATGTTTATAGGTTTTAGGTGGGCGTTCTATTTACAATGTAACTTTAATGCTAAACTGGACACTTACTTTCTGCCATTCGACCGGAAGTATGGCTTCAAAGTATTCGGTTTCTTCCCTTTTGAAGGTTGTAAAATTACTAGAGGTATATGTATTTGGTTGCGTCCGTCCACACGATATCTCCGAAAGTACTCAATGGATTTCAATGAAAATTTGTGTTAAGGGTGGGAATGAGATAAGGAAGAAGTGGTTGAATTTTGGGGTGGATCCAGTAATTTTTTGTTTTTTTGACTGCAAGATATTTTTCTATTTTTTTCATACATTTATGTATATGTTCAAGTCTGTCCACATATCTCTAAGAGTTTCTAATGAATTTCAATGAAATTCTGTGGAACGGTGGACTATAGGCTATGGAAGGAGTGATTAAATGTTTTGGCGGATCTATGCAAAATAACTTCCCCGCCATCGTAGTTATATGTCCACACCACATAATATCGCCAAAATTTTGTGTTTGTCCACACAATATCTCCAAAAGTTCTCAATGAATTTCAATGGAATTTTGTGGAAGGGTGGACAATAAGTTATGGAAAAGTGATTAAATTTTGGGGTGGATCAATGCACAATTACTTCCCCTGAAGTGGAGTTGGCAGAGTGAGTGCTTTCTAGTGTTTTATGCTTTTATTTAGATTTTATGTGGGGCTACTCGGGCCACCCCGACAGTGTGCATGAGCCTGTGTGGGTTTGCCTGGTAGTGTGCATGGGCCTGAGTGAAACAGAGAACCAGTTTCTAATCCATAGACAAAAAATTTAGGGATGTAAAAAAAGGGAGATCTGGTTCCTAAAATTTTGAATTATATCACTGGGTAGGTGGGTTATTAAAGTCAAGGGTGACAGAGAGATAAGTGTACAGAGTGGGGATATTGTGACAAAATTAAGCAACTAGGCCACAATGATTCATTTTTAGGCAGAGGTGGAAATATATTATTTATGTTTTACAGTCAAAAAAATAATTCTATTGCCAATTGTTTCTCTTAGTTTCACCACAACAGAAATAATTTAACTGTCAGATATTCCTGGAAAATCTGACTTCACATCTGGGAATTTTCTTATTTTGACTGTTTTTAATCTGTTTAATTTAGTTGTTTTTCCATTTGGAGACTCCTACTGTTTCACACACATTACACGCATCCCCTAGCACTTGGCACCCGGGAAAAATGTAATTTGTTGTTTTTTTTGTAAGTAGAAAAATAAACACACTTCAAAAATGTGTAAATAAACATACCTTATTATCTGCCAGGAACTGTTTTATAAAAATCACCTGCATAACTCATCATTAAAAGCAGAAAAATGCAAAATATACATGTGCATTAGTTTATGGGAAATATGACTTCCAAGGGTTGGAGATAGAGTTTTTAGTAATGTAGTAAATTAACTAATATTTTGTAATTGTAAAAAGATTACTCATAACTTGAAAAAAAAATCACCCCAAACACTAACCCTTGGAAATCATATTTCCTGCAAACCAGCATTTCTATGAGTGTCTGTTTCTATTAATGGTAGCTAAACTTCCTATGTAACCTTATGACCTTACCCAAAATTCAATCAATGCATAGTAGCAGTGTAAAATATATCAACAGATACATTGGAGCAAAAACAGGCTGTAGGGGAAAAAAATCATAATGCAAGCTAGGAAAAGGTTATATAGGAAAAGTCATAACTTTGGTTTCTCACACTGGGGAAAAAAGTCATAGGACAATTTTTTTAAAATAAAATAAGTAATATTGTAATTTATTAAATATCATTTTATTACTCTAAATTAAATGTTGCTTTTTTTTTCCTAGCCAGAAACCAAATTCATGACATTTTTTTTCCTAGCCAACATTTTTTAAAATTACTTTTTTCTGGTCACCGCAAAAAACAGTGAGGCTTTTGCCGCCAATGATTAGTAGCAACCCCATTATCTCAAAATTTCGCCCATGTCTAATGGCTTATACCACACCAATTTATCTTCCGTCTAAAAATAGAATAATTAATAAAAGTTATTCTAACCGAAATAATGGCAAGCGGCATTCCTAGTTAGTGAAACATTCTCAAGTGTTTGTAAGTCCAAGTATTTATTTCCGTTTAGAAATTTTCAACGTGGGTGTTACACTGTTAGTTTTATTTTTTGGTTAGTTTGTGTTGTAAGAGGAGAAAATAATACTAATAATAGTGGATAAGAGATGTCATGGAACATTAAAGAATAATACCAATGGTATAAGATACAGCAAGGGATTTCAAATACATTTAGATGCTTTATTAAGAAAAAATGAATCGATTTAAACATACAATTTGGAAGTGAAAGACATCAAGTTTGATTTCGCGACACACGGACAGCCGGATACTCTTTTCTGAGTTATCTCCCTTAGTTCTGTTTACAGACCTTGCTGAATTTTTAACGCCTTTAGACAACATTTTTGTGGTCTTTTCAAACGAGGGATTTTTCTATCACTAAAAGAAGGTAGGTGATAATCTGCAATTATAAATTGTTGTCATGGGCTCTATCTTTTATCTGAACCGTAATTTTTATCTCCGAAAACCAAACTCATTTTTCAATAATTTGTTTGAAGCAAAACGAAATCCTGGTTTAAGAGAGAGAAGCATATAATTTCCCCCCTGCGTGTTGGCCAAAAAGTAGGTGATCACTTTGCCATGCATTACTCAATGTAATCTGTTCCCTGACTTTTAGGCCACGGTGAAATCTCCCCGCCCTTCTTCCGAGAGAAGAAAAAATTACGTGAAAATGTTTTAAAATTACAAATGTTAATTTAATGTAGTAAAAATGTAGAATTTCGCGTCGTTTTCGTATTAGATAAGGTTTTATGTATTTGTCTATTTTTGAAATGTGGAAGCCAAGAGATAGAGAAAGAGTGAATTTTTTTTTTTTTTTTTTTTTTTTAAACGATTTTAAAAGTTTCATTACATTGGAATTTCGATAAGGTAAAATAAAGGTTTAATATTAAGCAGACGATTTAATCACCGAAATTCGTGACAGAAAAAGTTTTTAAAAATTCTTGTTTGTAGAAAAATAAAATGACTCAGAGTGACGTGTGCGTGGCTTGAACTCACCATCAACCAGGTCACATGGTTACCCTATTTAACTAACCATTACTCATATCTGAACGGAGCCTTCGTTAAAATGTATCCATTATTACGTTCACGTTAAAACAAATACCATAGATTTCTTTACATATTTATGTACGTAGCCTAGGAAAAACAATTTTCCTTTTTGGCTGATAACGGCCTTTTTCTTCTTCTTCCCCTACGCGAATCAACAATTACTGATTATATTTGCATGTATGTGCATGCACGTATGGCTTATACACACATTTACGAACTGAGATTTTATTTAGGGTTAGAAAATCTGCCGAGGTCTGTACAAAAAAAGATATGTGTGTGTTTATATGTACATCTATCGAACAATACCAGTTACGTTTTATATCCCATATCCTTGTAATAATTAATATTCACTAAATTTGTACCTAAGAAATTGGACAGGGTTTGGTTCCCCCCTGTCGTTATCATAGGTATCTGAAGAATTACGGGAATTCATTTTCTAAATTCCATATAGCTTTTAAAATTATTTATCACCGATTTTAATGAGCTTTTCTTACTTCCAACCATGACGATTCCGATATTTGGTGACCCACTAAAAACATTTCCTGTTGTACTTATGCCATCTATGCATAGAAAATTGCAAATACCGTTGTTAAATGTTAATGGTTGGTTTGAAATGGTATTTTTGGGCGTGATTGGTATGCAGTTTTTTTTTTGTTTTTTGCATCCCTTTTTCCTGGGTGCGTATAAATTTTCTAATTCATGACACAAATTTTTAAAATAAGTTCTTTTAAATATATTGATCATAATTAATTTTCTTATTTTCATAATTTTTTTCTACAACACACTAGAAACCACTAAAAATATTTTAAAACATAAATAAAGGTAAAGGATCTCGGAAACCAGTTTTTAAAAAAATTAATACAGATGACATCTTTTTAAAAGTAAACTGTTCTATTTGTAATTCATAACATTCATCTTTATACAAGAATTCCCGAAGATAATTGCATAGTTTAATGAACATTTATATTTTTATGAAAACATTTAAACTATTGGTTTTGTTAACTGAGCAGTATCCGCCCCAGCTCTAATCATGACTAAAAGGTGGACCCGACCCCCCAGTGATGGTAGGCGGGGAGAAGAAGGTTCATAACGAATGAATGACTAATAATTTAATGTAATGAACTGAAACTTGCTGGGATCAGGTGCTTGTACACTGCAGTAACAGAGAAAGAAAAAGAGAGGGTTAAACCTTTTACCCCTCAGGATAAAGATTTTTTTAGATTAAAATTTAAGTAGTTGTCAGTGCAAATGCACAGAAATAAATAATAATCTGTTTAACTAACACAGCTGATTAATGCATGTGGCTGCCTAGCTAATTTTCTGTTTTTCATATTTAACACATTTCTACCTGATTGCATCTTTTTAGTGAATCCAACAATCCGTCTCCACATCTGTACCTATCCTGCAGAGTAGCAAATTTGTAATTTGAAAGTATCCCGATATATTTTAAAAAATGCGTTCACACATCTCTATAAGACACTTTTCGGTCAGTCTGTCTGGCGATTCCTATGTTAAATATCAATTTTCTCAGCCATATCATGTTGGATTGATATGAAACTTAGTCCAGATCTTCCAGTGGATCATCCTCATCTTACAACTAGTAATGCTAAACATAAATGTTCTAAGCCGTATCATGTTGAATTGATATGAAACTTGTTCCAAACCTTCAGGTGAACCATCCTCATCTACTACTACCACAACTAGTAATGCTACTACTTTGTTTAGGATCCCATTGAAATTGGAAATAATTTTTTATTGGAAAACTCAATCACGCACGGCTCCTCCTCCTCCTCCTCCTATTCCTTCTCTTTGAAAGTGAGCCTCTTCTCCTCATCCTTTTCACCCTCCTCTTTTTCTTTTCTCACAGTGAGGATAGATTCACAACTTTTTAGACAGTTTCAAGTTAGATTGATTTGAAATCTAGGTCAGATCTTCAGGTGTACCATTCTTCTTCTCTTTGGTTGCTGAGGAAAGTCAACAGCCAAGGATGTAGGACTATATAATTTAAAGGCTCAATTCTCTCTCTCTGGCTTCCTTTTGATACAAGTACAAATTTTCTCAAAATGAATGAAAAAACTTTTCACATTTATTAAAAAATATCTAAGAATATGTTTACATTTGTATTTGTTTATTCTTAATTACTTTTATTTTTGTTTTCTATTTATATTTTCATATATAGAAACAAAAATCATTAATTGTTATAGTTGTTAATTACTGGGTATCGCTAAGAAGTCCCTTGCTGAAAGGTTTGTCACTAATTGAGGGTTGTTAGTAATTGAGGCAACCACATGGACGTAAGGATGGTGGACGCATCGTTGAACTTATGGTTCTTGTTTTTTATGATTTGATACGCTTTTCAGAGTAATACATAGAGTACAAAATTTTAATGGTTTTATTAATATCAGCACTGTATATATTTAATTAAAAAAATGCAATAATAGGATAACTTGCTAATATTTGCTGCATGAAGCATAATTATGGCTGTGCAGTCCCTCTACATCTTCACAGTAAAGATTATAAGGTCTTACTAAATATCCAGTCATGGATTAATATGGAAGTGCAGGAAATTTAAAAATGGATTATGATAAATTAATAGTAGTTATCTGTATGTGTCTTCAAAAGGTAATTATGTTATTACATTATTATAAATGCATAATTAATCAATCATTGGCTACTAATAGAAGAAAGTCAAAGTTAGCACAGCTTATTTTAAAAGTTGCAAGTAACAAAATTTGAAATTTAGTAGCGCTGGGCTTTCAAAGGTAGCTCAATCTGGCAACCCTGATGACTAGTGCTACAGATTTTCTAGGACCTCTCTCCATTTTACTTGGAATCTCGGCATTCAAATTCATTTAGGAACTCAATTACTTCTAGTTACATGACTGGATATTTAGTAAGAACTTATAATCTTTACTGTGAAGACGTAGAGCACTGCACAGCCATAATTATGCTTCATGCAGCAAATATTAGCAAGTTATCCTATTATTGCATTTTTTTAATTAAATATATACAGTGCTGATATTAATAAAACCATTAAAATTGTGTACTCTATTTATTACTCTGAAAAGCGTATCAAATCATAAAAAACAAGAACCATAAGTTCAACGATACGTCCTTGTACCCAGTTTACTTAACAACCAACATTTGTGGCCTTTACACATGTTGGTTGTTAAGTAAACTGGGTACAAGTTGAGTAGTACAGTTCCTAAAAAGAAATATGCCCCCCCCCCCTACAGAGCTAGTAGTATTGCTTTATTTTTGCATCTCATACTCCAACATTGCCAACATTTTTGTTGTACCAGGTTAGGGATAGAGGTAGGTAATTTGGGACCACAGGCATCAGAGTATGAGAGGCGAAAATAGAGCAATATTACTAGCTCTGTAGGAGGGACTGCACTACTTAACTTGTACTGTAAAACTGTTAGAAACAATTTTCCCCAGTTGTTGCATATGGAGATCCATATTTAGCTCACCTGAGTCTCTGTAAACCTTATTTCTAAACAATAAACATCATTTATTGTTCAAATGGTTTTTCTGACAGATGAACTCCTTGTTGTTTGTGTTGTAAACACAACGTTTCGTCTGATCCATTCTTCGGCCTTCTTCAGGTGTAAAATCCGAGTGTGATGGGGTAAACAGAAGTTTTTATTTTTAAAGGGGGTAACCCTTATAACGCAGAGCCCAGGTGTTTCTGTATTTTTGTCTTGACGGGTTTAGGTCTGTTGAGAAGCGGAAGCCACATCGGGTTGAACTTCGCACTTATCTGGCTTCTGCTTCTCAATAGACCTGAACCCGACAAGACAAAGACACAGAAACACCCGGGCTCAGTGTTATAAGGGTTACCCCCTTTAAAAAACAAAACTTCTGTTTACCCCATTGCACTCGGATTTTACACCTGAAGAAGGCCAAAGAATGGATCGTCCGAAATGTCGTGTTTACAACACAAACAACAAGGCGTTCAATCGTCTGAAGAACTATTTGAATATTAATAAATACCCTTCTCAAAACTATTGTGCTGATGACCAATAAAGAAAAATTGATTTTTAAAAGTTGTTCTTCTCATATGAGGTAAATAAGTCTCGGTCAGACTGTACATGCAACTATTCTCTATGAGGGATGTGTTTACGTTATTGGCACAGGAAACAGAATCGGCAAACAGAGTTCAAATTTTGGTTGAGGCTGCTTGTATTCACTTAGCTCTAATGCCCTTGGGAAAGGTATGAATCTACACCCCTGCACTCTGTTCCATATCTTGACAAAAATGTATTGTCTCTGGCCTGCCACAATAATCGACGGTGAAGAGAGTGGGAACTTGGGCAAACTACTCACCCATAACTACTGCTCAGGTAGTAATAACAGAACAGTACGTAAGATTTCTGAACAAATTAACCGCACTGATCAAGGTATACATATGTGTATATGCACACATTTGTTCTCTACAATATTAGAAAGCATCAGTGCCCTCAAAAATATCCTTGAAATAAAAGACCTAATGATTTTTGTGTGAATAATGATTGCATTGTGGTCCATCTGAAAAAAATTAAAAGCATAAAGGATGAATGTAAATCTGAATAATATGATATTATAGTCAAAACCTTTCAGCCATTGTACCCTCGAGCTTTCTTCAGGTGTCTGTCGTAGTTGGTAACCTTCTGGGAATTTCGACCTGAACCCTTCATTCAATTCAGGGGGGTAGATTGTTCTCATTCTGCTACCCATACCAGAGGATATCTTTAATCAGTTAATTCTTCCTAATTCATTTTTCCTTGTGATGTCACTTGTCTGCCTCTTCCACTGGACCGGAGCATATAATTATTTTGCACTACCTGACCGTGGGATTGAACTCATTACTGCCAAGCAGGTTACTAAATACACTTAGGCTTTGCAGCCTTTTGGCTAAGATCAAAGTGTAGTATCTGTTCTTTGAAACCGCCATGGCCTCGAAGTTCAGAGAACCATGGCCCTTCGGGGATCCTTGTGGCATGCTCGGGTATCATCCTGGGAGAAGTTGCACAGGATATCTTGGCCAGCTGGTTGGGAGGCGATCACCATTAGCATGCTCGGGATTCATCCTGAGAAGCTTGATAGGGATTTGGGATTCTCCCCCCTCAAGTCTCTAGTCACGGGGACATGGGATCCCCCTCCCCCATACTGAATTCGGCACTAAATGACCCACCAAGGGTCGATGTGCCATTAAACAAAACAAAAAAACATATGCTTAACCAATGGTTTTATCCACTTGGCCATTTGTAAAGTGTTCTGTTATCTGAAGAAGTACAACAGACGAAACGAGGACACTGTTCCATGTAAATCAGTGTATAATTATAACTCCTCTTGGAAATTCATACAAAAGTTGTAAGTAATCAATATAGTTGATTTTAATTTTTCAGTGCATTTACATCATAATCAGAACAATAACTGATGTTGCTTTTTTATTGGGAAAAATATATCACTTTGAGTTATAATGTTTAGAGAATATAATAATCTTTGTAATGTATGGTCAATGTATTTGTGAACACATTTATGCACCAATTAAATCAAAGCATAGGGTCAACCGTGAACATAAAATATATTTCCTGGATAAATGATGTGTGTTATTTCAAATGAGCTTAAATTCAAGTGATCAATTAACATAAGTTTTATGTTATTGGACTTCCAAAATCTCTTGCTTAAATTCTGCCAAACAAATTACAATAAATAATCCTAACATCACTATTGTAGAGCTTCGAAAAAAGTTTTTAAAAAACATGTTTTTTAAATGCACTTCAATTTATAAAGCTACATAAAGGTTTGAGAATGATGAAGATTGCAGAAAGTATAACTCTGGATTCTGTAAATTGAAGTCTGAAGACAAGAAAGCAAGAAAAAAAAATTAACCATCAATCAAATATACACTTTTTGTGGCAACAAGGTTTTGTGATCAATCAGAAATTGGAGTGCCTTCAACGTAGAATGGTCACATGGCTAGAAGCAAATGGTTTTTAAGATGCTGCAATATTCTGGCCTGACAAGGCGTCATCTCATGACGCCAAGTCTGTGTTATAATATCTTGATTCCAAACAAATTCTTGTCATACCAAAGAAAGACAACCCAGAAATTGCCCTCAATAATGCCAGTCAATTGAAACAGCTCATGCCACAATTAAAAGAGTGATCTTCAAGGATGGATTTAAACCAAAAAACGGAGATGAGTTGTATGCATGGATTCAAGCAGGTGGAAATGCGCCATGTCATTTCACAAAATATTACCAATAATTTTTGGATTTCTGTTTGCTGTAAATGCAACAAAGAGTATCAAAATGGACTATTTTCAGTATGTTAATGTAGAAGAGACTTTTCTTTTTCATGTAAGATTCAATTAAACCATTTATTTCTTTCTGCAAAAAAAGTTATTTATGTTTTTGTAATGTTCGCGAATACATTGACCACACATTAATATTGACAAAATCAAGTGTTTACTTGCCTGTTAACCAAATATATATTACCTACATAGACGCTGTTTAGAGCTATCTTCATCATTCATGTAAGCACTCTATTAGGTGCTATTTTTATTATCAAATGAAGTATTTGTGATTTGTGGAATTTTTCACAGAAATAAAAGTTAATTTTCAATCTATTATAACAGTTTCTACAACTACTTTTATGATTCAAGGCATCTTTTTTACATGCACTTGAAATTGAAAAGGATTTTGCTGAGATTAACAAAATCTACTTTGTCAACTCTGCCTATACACGAATGTGCTACTGAAAATTATGGCTGAAAGTGTAATTTGTTGATTTTGTGATTAGGAGCATATTTGTTAATTCATTTATATCTTATTTGGCTGCGATAATGTGTTCTAACTTTTGAATGGAAATTTACCTCACTCACCAGACCTAAACGACAAAAAAATGTACTCCTTTTCTAACAGAATTTTTTTTTGTTTTTTTTTCCTTTTTTTTGTTTTTTTAATCTTCCATTTGTACTTGAGGTGTTGCGGAGATGGTGGTTGCCTTATTTCATCCGTCTGTTTTTATTCTCCAAGACATAAGCAATTTATTATAATCCACTTCCGGCTTGCTAGGCCCATCAAAGCTTTACCAGAGCCCTGTTAACTGTACATTTCAGGAACATGTTCCCTACTCTGTCTGTTACCTGCCTCTCATGACGATTCCAGTTTGGAATCAGTTTTCTGTCTCCTATACTGGTTGCCAACCAAGGCAGAAGAGCCCAGTCTGCCCTGCTATTTTACCCATAGCTTGGGAGAGAGAGATGGATTAATGCCTTTCCAAAGGGCATTAGTGCGAAGTGAATGCCAACTTTCTCAGCTAGAGTTTGAACTCTACTTGCTGATTCCATTCTCTGTGACATTAACTGCGCTTCCTGCTACGCCACCCACAACTCTAACAATAGTACTGATGGATAAAAATGACCCTTAATTTGCCAGTAGATGTATCCAAGCCAAATAAGTACGTGACCCCGCATGTCGAATCGGGTATTAAGTTGCACTGGTCAGTTTCAAGCTAGAGCTGAACATAGCTAGTGCAGGTCATTTTTGGTGATTTTCGGATTTTATCAAAAATGGCTTCATGAAATCTTATCTAACCATTCCTGTGGAAAATATAAACATGTTTTTACTAGAAATAGTGTATACTAGTGAATCCAGCCACATCTAAAATCACACGTCAAATCAGGTATTAAGTCGCATTGGTCAGTTTCGAGATAGGGCTGAAAATAGCTAGTGCCGGTCATTTTTGGTATTTTTTCAGATTTGTATAAAAAATGGCTTCATAAATATCTTACCTAACCATTCCTGTTGAAAATATGAATAATACACTAACAAAGCAAAAACTGATCATTTTAAAAATGCCTTTACATATGGACAGAATATTAACAAAGTGTACCTGTGGATAAAAATCTAATCACTGATCAATCAATAAACTATGAAAAATATTGAAAATTATTTTCAATTTCAAATGTTCTAGATGTTATAAATATTAAAATTCTAAAACTTCAAAATTTAAAAAACATTTTTAAATTAATGTTTTTTTGAATGTCGTTCTGTCTTGTGTATTGGTGTATGTCTTCTGATGTACATGTTTAGCCCATTTTCAACATCTCAATAAGTGATCATTTTTTAAAATCTTCAATATATCCCTGAAAAACTGAATTGATATTTTAAACACTTTTTAAACTATCTATTGCATTAACTCTTTGAAGCATTGTGGGTTAAATTTCATCCCACTTTTGTAGTGTTGGTATCTGCATGGTGGGTTCTATTTAGTACCACCTTTTGAAGGAGCATTTTGTTTAGTACCCAGGCTGATCAACAGATGGCAGAGTAGTTCAAAATGGACGAAAAAGAAATGTGCCTCATTTTTGTTGTTTTTATTAATATAATGTTTCTGCAAACTGTCTAATCATCTAACTACAAAGAAATCTGTCTTTGTGTAGCACTACATTTACTCGACAACTGGCCATTATACAAAGTTGACATTTGCCAGATATATTAGTCAGCTCACAAGGCATTGAGGTGTTGAGTTTGAAGTTGTTTGGGTCGTTGATTCTCGAGAAATCTAATAAAAAATTAAAAAATTGCTGGTCATAGATCTTTCTTCATAGTTTCTATAAATTATCTCCCTTGACTTCCGCTCTTTAGAATTATCTAAATTTAGATATAAAATATCTAAATTGGCAACACTGAAGAGAAGTAACCAAAATACTTTGAAGCTGTAGTTTCGTATGATGGACGGAAAATTATTTTACATGACAAAGATGGCAGGCTGCTCCACACACCATAATGCACCTTTGGAATGGACACTGCCCTAGTCTTTAGCAAATAGTATAAAATGGTTGTTTTTTAAATGAATTGTATGCTGATTTATAAATTGATAAACCTTATTTTCTAAAATTTAGTACATAGACTATTATTAGAAGAAACAAGAGTGGCCCGAATTAATAAGTTGTATAAAAAACAACTAAAATTAGGATGAAGGTAAAAGAATTTAATAAAAAGTGGTGTGTTACAATGCTTCATCCAATAATAATATTAAAGATTGATTTATAAAAAAGACTACTAGGTCTCATGTAAAACAACATAAATATGGCACAGTCGGTTGTAGGGAGTAAGTTTATAAGTGTAAATCACCCTCTGCTAATCCATGAAGTCTTCATGGCTGATTGGTAAAAGCAGTTAGGCGTAAACTAGTCTCCCTCTGGCAATAAGGGTGTAAGTTCGATTCTCACTGAAGGCTTACTCTTTATTTCTGATTGCTCTGTTATTCGTTGCCATAGAAAGAATTGCCCGAATTAATAAGTTATATAAAAAACAACTAAAATTAGAATGAAGGTAAAAAAACTAGTCAAATTTAATAAAAAGTGGAGAGAAAGACTATTGTAACCATTTTTCTTTAATTGGGTGAAATATTAATGCATCCATTTCTTACCTGGAAAATTAGTCCAAAGCTGTTGACTAAATGCAACTGAAAAGCCAACTAATGTTTAAAAAACACAGGCGTAATAACCTATTTATGTGTATTCATTAGATTAATTACAATCCTTTTTTTTTTTTTTGTCTCCAAATTGGAGATTCATTTGTCACTGAATGGTCCATACTATCTTGTCCATATGTCTTGTGGCATCCTCTAGCATGGACAGCAGAATGAGAACAATCTACCCCAGTGGCCTGAATAAAGGGTTTAGTTCTAAATTCCCAGAAGGTTATCAACTACAATGCACCTAAGGAATGCCAGAGGGTACAATGGCCAAAGTGTTGTGACTATAACAACTAAGACGAGGACACTAGTCTGTGTAAATTGGTCTATAATAATGGTAATTCATCTCAGAAATTCAGACAAAAATGTTCTTAGTTGAAGCATTGTCATTATTAATTTTTGACTAGTTTTTGAATGGCATCTGCTAGTTAGCTTTGTTAGCCTAACCAATAAGGCATTGTCCCAGTCAGACAAGCTTGTAAGAATAAGGGGTGTAAGTTCAATTCTTGTTTATTCTTTATTTCCAATTCATGCTGCTTGCTTAACGGTCATAGAATGTAAAAATGAATTTGAGTATTGCGATAAAGACTAGTCACAAAATTAACATTTGTATTTGAATAATTAACACTTAGTTTGCTATTGAGAATTACATAATCGGGATGATCTTGCCCCCCCCCCTTTTTTTTTTTGCTTCAAAGAATTTATTTTTTCACAATGGCTTAAAAATACTGAAATTTGGTTTGGGAGATATTTTCCATTAAGGTAGTACTGAAAACTCATAAGACCAATGAGAAAATATCATTAACAGTTGCCAGCCCAAATCAATCTTTACCATTCGAATGTTTAGAAATTATTAATGTAATAAAACAATTTGTGGACTTAAGCCTTCTGGATTTTGTTCATTGGAGAATTTTATCCAACTTGAGGTACAGAGTGGCGTAACGGTTTCCACTCCAGAAACTGAATTGGTGGACTGAGTTTGAGTTTTCAGCTGAGGCTGTTTATATTCACTTTGCACTAATGCTCTTGGGAAAGGCATGAATATACCCCCTTCTCCCCAGCTATGGGTAAATAGCAGGGCAGTTGGAGCCCTTGAGCCCTATTTTTTAAAAGCTTTTATGCAGAGATTTGTGATGGCTGGGGTTATTCATTGATTAGAACGATTGTTACTGGTGTTAAATGATATCTTCGCTTCGCTTCTTGTTGCTTCTTTTATTTTACCACAGCCCCCTTTTTATCTTGTTGTAAAATTGCTTGACCAAATTATTTAAAATGCAATGAAAAATGGCCCAACTTAGAGATTTTAAGATTTCATAGTGACACACAAAGAATATGTATTTTATCCATTATATATAAATATATTAAATCTTTATCTGATAGTATTATTTATTCATTTTTATTTATTTTTTCTGCAGGAAACCTCTTCCTCTTTGGATATAAAGTAAATGACTCCCATTGAATGACCTATGACCATTGATGTTGTCCTACAGATCTCTGCAATGTTAACAACAAGGAAATATGTTGGTTATGGAGGGGAAACTAGCAAGTTGATAAAAAAGGGACACTTATTACAATTTTTATTTGCTTCCTTAATGTATATCATCTAAAAAGAGAAAACTGTAAAAATATCAGCATTTGTTGAAGTACCAAAAGAGAAGATAAAAAATAAACTACATTTGCATCTTAAGGTTAGAAAAGAGTGAAAAATCAAACTTTGTTGCTATTTTTTAAAAAGTGGGGAACATAGGTCCACTTCAGTTTTTTGTGTTGTCACTAAAAAAAAAAAAGGACCAAAAATATCAGTGAAACTAAACTGACAATTACAAATCGCAATTGCATGGAACTTTAAAAATATTTTCTCTTGTGATACAAAAAAAACTACCTGTGTATAGAGTAGTTGAAAAGATTTTAACAAATTTAAAAACAAAAAAAAAACATAATGAAAGGGTTTTTTTTCAAAAAGTTTAACCATCGACATTTGTGATTAAGACATTGGCACTAAAAAACCTACATAAACCAAAAAAATTATTTTTTTTTAATATACAGAAATAGTATAAACCCAAAAGACAAAAATTCTTAACTCTCTAACATTAAAAAAAACAAAAAAATCAAAATGAAGAAGCCACCAAAATGTGATATTTGTGGGAAGATATTCTCTCGACGAGACAACATGGAGAGACACAAAAACCGTCATCTTCACCGGGAAGTTTATCCATGTGATTTGTGTGGGCGCCCCTTCTCCCAAAAGTCTTACCTGAAGTTGCACAAGAGGATTCACAGTGGTGAGCGCCCATTTGGCTGCAACATTTGTGGACATGCCTTTTCTCGGAACGACCATCTTGTGATCCATATTCGGGGGCACCAAGGACTGAAACTCTTCAAGTGCGACGTGTGTGGTAAGTCTTTCTCTCGGCGTTCATATCTGACAGTTCATGAGCGAATCCACACTGGTAAACGACCTTACCGATGCCATGTGTGCGGCTGTGCCTTCTACCGCGGGGACCACCTTGTACGTCACCGACGGAAACAACACGGTGAGGAACCTGTACCTGCTACAACAACTATGTATCTGACCGCTGCAGCTGGAGATGGGACCCAAACGATATATGCACAGACAAATCCGCAACTCGAAAGCCAGCTTCAGCCTGTAAATATCCAAGTGCAGATAGCGGGGCAGGACCTCAAGTGTAACGATTTCATCATCAGCAATATCACCAGCGGTAATAACATCGAGCAAGTTACCACCGATGGTGTGATTCAGACCGATTGCAGCGGATGTAACAGTGGCTGCAACGGTGTCAACTGCTGTGATGAGCAGGAGCAGCAGGTTCTGGCTGTCGCTGGAGCTGTGGCAAAGATTGAGGAGCAGCAAGATCCCCCAAAGGTTTTTGAAAATGCCCTGCCTTCTAACATAGTGGTAATGCAGCCGGCAGCTGTCAATGGGTTGGTAGTCCAACCCCAACCTCAGCCCAACCAACTGGCAACACTCCAGCCATTCAACTGTGAGTATTGCGGTAAAATATTCTCACGCAGGGACAACCTGGAGAGGCACAAGACCACCCACCTAGACGAGAAGCTTTTTAAGTGCAGCGTATGCAGCAAGGCCTTCTCTCGCAAATCATACCTGACGGTGCACCAACGGATCCATACTGGTGAGCGCCCATTTAAATGTGATACCTGTGGGCACACATTTTCAAGGAAAGACCATTTGCTGAAGCACCAGCGAACAAAAGAAGGGGAACGGAAATTGAACTGTGGTGGAAGTTCCTCACAGCAGCAGCAACAGCAACAACAACAACAGCAACAGCAGCAGCAGCAGCAGCAACAACAATTACTACAACAGCAGCAGCAACAACTACAACAGCAGCAACCCCAATTTGTGACTTTGACAACGAAAGATATAGCTGCCACAAACCAGCCAACAATGATAACCCTTTCACACCCAGCTGGTATTACCACAGACAACAACAATATTGCCCTGGCAACCCATCACCCACATGGGGTTAATGCTCCCAAAACCCAGTTGTATCACACAATAGCAAAGATGGGGCCTGGAACTGCTGTGCCTGTATTCCCAACGACCATTGAAATATCACCAGCAACAACACAGATCTTTCCAACAATACAGATGTATACAACTACGCAACTAAATGTTCCCCAGGCAAGAACAATAGACTCTTCCTGGTGATAGACAAGAAATTTTAATTTGAAAGAACAATACAGTCAATGTGGGCAGGGGGTAACCAGAAAGAGAGTGGGTAATACAGTACCAGACCATTTATCTGGCAAGCTTGACACTAGAGGTGACTTGGATTTCTGGACCAAGGCTTAATACATACTTAAAATATAAAATAAACAATGAAAACTAAAGAACAAAACTGTATTCAACAAATACAAATTAATACATTTCTAAAGCAAGGTTTGTTTGATTTTTATTAATCCACTTAAAATTCTGAAAATCTAAAATTTATGAAGAAAAGTAAAGACTGTTTGTAATATATAAAAATTAATCCACTTCAAAAAGAGGATCTGTTTAATCTTTATTAATCCACTAAACTTCATCTGAAGACAATTCAACCACGCCACCAAAAATAAAACAAAAAGCGATCTAGCTGCAAACTACTACGAAGCTTGCCAGATTCTAAACTAGCTGTTTTTCCAGTAATTCTGGTTTTCTGGAAGCTGGATAAATGGTCTGGTACTGTATTTCTTTTATTGGCCTGTCATTTTTAAAGTATTCTCCATCATTGCTGAGGCTGATATAGGGTACTTTGTTGTTGAGCAAAATTCAGTCCTTGAGCATGGAGGTAAATTTTGATAGTCCTATTTATGAAAAATCACCTCAACTTGAATAATTTTGGAGCTATTTTGTACTTGATCCTCATATTTTGGATAACTTTTTTTAAAAAAATGTTCAATTGCATTGATGAAATACTAGAAAATAAATGTGAAAAATACCCCACATAGACAAATTTAAAAAATGTGGCCTTCAGCATCCTGCTCTACCACAGAACTCCTAAAAAGAAATTGGAGCTGTTCATTGTTAAGTGGAAAAAGGAAGCTACTTGCTAACCATGAGTTTATTTTTAAGCCTTCATATTCATGAGAAGGCAACGAAAATGGTTCCAATAAAAACATTGACAAAAAAAATCCATTTAAAAAAACAAAAAAAAAAAACACCTACACCCAAACATTTTTTTTCTTTGAAGAAAACTAAAAATTAATTATTTTTCACCTGGTTTCATACTTTGATTACTGACTTTTATTTCAATAACAACATTTTAAGTGTCATAGAAAACATACACACCTGCACATAAAATTATCAATTGAAGTCATGCCAAAACAGCTACTTACAAACCAGACCATGTCTCTCGCACCATATGATAATGAAATGGGTTCTATCAGGCTTTGGGAAGAAAAAAAAAGTTTATAATTCGTTTTAAATTTCAATAATATTGTAACTTACCATGTATACCGGACCATAAGACAAATGGTTTACAATGGTATTTGGAGAACTACCACTCACCGTAACTCATACAAGCTGTCCATAGCAAGCATCAATAGACCCCCCGCCCCCCGTTATTACAGTGTAATATTTTTGTGTCCGTCTTATATTCCGGTATATACAGTGTAATCAATACTAGTAGGAAGAAGCAGGTTCAAGGTATGAATGAAGGTAAACAAATTACTTTCCTAGGTTAAGTGTAGAAGTTATACCTCATTTTCTTGAAGAAAAGATTTAAATATCAATCTGTTTTTTTGATCTGTCAATTGGAATAATTTGACCACCGTGGAGTACTAAAAAGTAGTGAGTCATAACATACCTTATTTCAACCCCAAAGAATAGCACTTTGTCTTTAATATGCATCCACGAATATCATGTTGTTGGCGAGTAAAACAATTTTCACAGCTATAATTACTTGGAAGTTATAGTAGTTTAAATTGGTCCTTTTGCTTCTAACAAAAAGACCAGCTAAAACATGGATTTCCCTATGTCATACTCTACTTCGACCCCAAAGAAAATCTACTGCAGCAAATCTATTAATTTCATATCAGTAGATCAGAAGTAATTTACATTTGGTAGAATACTTAGAATCAGATATTTGTAACTAATAAGTGGAATTGGTAAACCAAGTTCACACTATCTGAGACAGTTTACATTCACTTTGCATTATTTCCCTTGGGAAAGGCATGAATCCATCTCTTCCGCCAGCTATGGGTAAATGGCAGACTAGGCTCTTCAGCCTTGGTTGGCAACCAGTCTAGGAGATGGACAACTCTGAATTCAAAAACGAGAATGTCCAACCCTTTGTCCAGCATTGTGAGAGGCTGGGAACAGATAGAAATGTCATCAATGTGGTAATTTACAGGATGCTTATAGGTAATCAATATTCAATTCATAAACAAATTGTGGGTGACTTTGTTGATATTTGACGTTTATTCACATTATCCTCAGAAAATTCTGAACGGAAGTGACTTTCTTTGCACATTTATATGTGTTTGTTGTGTGGATGTAATGGAATCCGACAGAATGGTAAATTTGGTTAGACAATGTGGAAAAGAAAGAGAAAAGCATGTTACATCTCAAACTTGTTTATTATAATGAAGATAAATCTTTATGCATTTCGTCGTTCATAAAAATATTAACATTCACCTGTAACCCATTTGTTTATCAAGTAAGCAGGTTTTTTTGGGTTTTTTTTAGAGTTACCTTTTAACCTTTGTTTATTGTCTGTTTGACAAGTTTTTAAAAAGAAATTGTAATTAATTGTATAGTGTCATAGTTCCCAAACCACTGGCTATAATTTTAAAAAAATTATACTACAGGTTAGACCTCAGTAGTTCGACTGCTTCAATGGTTCGAGACAGTGATTTGAATATGGTGGTCATAGGATGAACAAAAAATATCATTGGGAAATCAACGTCTAAGGGGAAAAAATGAAACTTGTTTAAAATTTAGTTTTATTGTCAAAATCTTTGTGCCATTATTAGTAAGAAAACAAATTGGAGAAAATTCTTATATAAAAAATATATTTGCTTACACCCAATAGAACTGGAGATATTTTTATAGTGATAGAGTGAAAAGTTGTTTACCTGTAAACAAAAAATAACCATAATAATTTGGATTATAAAATTTGGTTAGTGAGCGTCAACCTGTACTGTAAAGATTGTTCATTCTGCTTTCCAACAACATCAAATTTTTGGATGTACAATATGAAAAAGATACTGTAGAGGCTGTAGGGAATGTATGCAAAAAATAGGACCCATTTCAGTAATAAAACATTTTAATTGCCCATCACCACATGCGCGCACACACACACACATTGTGGAAAATATGTTACAGAATCACATTGTCAGTCCTTCTGTTTAGAAAGTTAAATAATAGATAGTTTTCATTTTTGTTTTCCACTATTATTAATATGAGTGTGTGCTTTTTTTGCATTTACGTTCTATGACTTGGATAATATGATTTTTGTTGTTAATTTTTTTTGATATTTATTCAGAATATAAGACCAGGTAAGAACAAAATTATCAAACCTTTTCTGTATACCTTTTGTTTTGTATTCTTCTCTGCGCCTTACACTGTACATATGGCACGTGACCGAAAGAAAGGAGTCAAGGACTTACCTTCTCCCTACACTCCATTTACACTCCCATGCATCTCTTTAAACACATTCATTGCCATGTTGTTACTTTCCACGTTTCTTTTTTGAACTTTTTCAAAACTACAAACAGGTTGAATCTTTGTTGTCTGAATTTCTGAAATGAGGAATTATCATTATTATACACTCATTTACTCTGACTAATGTCCTCATCTTGGTCGTTATAGTCACAGTATTTTGGCTGTTGTACCCTTCCAGCCTTCTTCAGGTTATTATCGTAGTTGGTAACCTTTGAGGAATTTTGAACCCAACCATTTATTCAGTATTGTTCTTATTCCACTGTCCATGCCAGGAAATATCTTGTATCAGTTAATTCATCCTTGCAATGTTGCTTATCAGCCTCTTCCACTAAAGAAATGACATTTTATACGCATTCAGGTGAATATTTATTATTGTTCTTGCAAGGAAGAATACAAGATATCCTCTTGCATGGACAGCAGAATGAGAACAATCTACCCCAGGATTGAATAAATGGTTTGGTTCTAAATTTTCAGAAGGTTA
>VCCN01003854.1:80349-95209 GCA_006491835.1 Architeuthis dux | reverse complement strand
CTGCCATCTTAACATAAATCAATTCATCATTTCTAATGATATCAAAATAAATCACAATAACTTTAATATAATCTAAACAGCAGATGACTTGAATTAAAAATAAAACATATCAACAAAAAATGTTATATATCTAATAAAGTATATAGAAAAAATACTGGATTTCCCAGCATCAAACACTATATTTTTCTCCAAAATAAGTCTTGAAAAATTACCCTGCATCCTTCAGGCCAAAGGTTATTTTTTTTCTTTGTTTTTTCAAAATTTTGCAAGTCAACACTGGGAAATACAGTACTTTCTACCGAAATATACAAATGTTTTTGTGAGTATTATATTATATCATATATGTAGTGCAGGTGAGTATGAGTATGCATGTGTTAATGTGAATGTGCCTGATAAACTTATGTTAAGTGTCACTTATTTCAAAATATCTGATATACCCAAACTCGGAGATATTTCAGATTTTAGAATACTTGCACCATCTACAATTGTACAATGCAGCTGCCAGAGAACCGGACTAAAGTTAGATTTTTTTTTTCTAATCAATTTATTAGTTATTTACAACTCATACCTAAAATGTAGTTTTATACAATATTCTTAACAATTTTGTTCATGAAACTCTGAGCCAGCAGGTTGGCAAATCTCAAACTCTGTGAAACATGGAACAGCAAGAGAATTAGAAACCAACAGCAAATTACTGAGATGTAAAATTCATTGCAATACAATTCACTGACATACATATTTACTGAAATCTTTAAAATTACAAAAAGGTTAAGAATTTACTTGAAGGAAAATATTTTAAAGATTTAGCAATAGTTTGGTGGAGGGCCTATGCCGTTTTCAGCTATTTATATACTTCTCAAACTTTTGACGAAAAAGCGATATGTAATGAGAAAAAAGGTAAATAAGAATTATTTTTATTGTAAGAAATATTTATCCCATTATTCGTAAAAAAACTGAATGGAAAGTTTTTCAATCTACAAATTATATTTTTCATGTTGAAAAAGTTGTTTCCAATATAAACAATGGGACAATTGCTAAATCTTTATATTTTCGTTCCAGCAAATTCTTTTTAATTCTTAACCTTTTTGTAATTTTAAAGATCTCTGTGAATTGTATCTCGATAAATTTTACATCTCGATATATTTCGGTAATTTGCTGTCGGTGAATTGTTGTAAGTGAATATGCAAGTTTCCAATATTCATAGGTACACTTATTTTCATTATAGAGCTATACAGAATTTTTGAATTGTGCTATAATGAGGTGAAATTAAGATTTTATTAGAATTATTTCTTGCCAAAACTGCAATCACTGTGCTTGCTCTTTAGAGAGATATAAGGTTATCTTTCTTAATGTATGTGTGGGGCACAGTGAATCGGGGTACAGTGGATCACTTCTTTTAATTACAAATGATCTTGTCAATTCATTTCATGTAACTGAGTTCGGTATTTCTGAGATGAGGTGTTAGTATTATTGATACTATTGTTCGGACTGAGATCCTCATCTTGGTTGTCATTTCCACAACGTTTCGGCGATGTACCCTCCGACCTTCTTCAGGTGTCAAGTTTTGTCGGTCACTTACCGGAACTATTGAAGTTGGGACGGTGGCCTAGATAACTAAAGCGTTGGTTAAAAAGCGTCTGACTGTTGAGTCATCTGTAGGTTGTGGGTTCAATCCCAGGCAGGAGCACCACAACTGAAAAATAACCACGAAATAATTTCTAGGACATGGATAGTGGAATGAGGACAGTATACCCCGTGGATCAAATAAAGGGTTCAGTTCAATAGTTCCGGTAAGTGACCGACAAAACTTGACACCTGAAGAAGGCCGCAGGGTACATCGGCCGAAACGTGGAAATGACAACCAAGATGAGGATCTCAGTCCGAACAATAGTATCAATCATTTCATGTAGTTTACTAGGAAACTAAAAGAGCATTTCAATTTTACTTTTGTATCATTTTTTTCCTTTTCTTAAATTGCTTTTGAGTCTGTTTGAATTTGATTCTGTGTGAAATGTTACCTTCAGTGTGCCTAACTTTTGCCAATGAACGTTTGAGAGATTTTAATGATCACTTTTTGCAACATCATCATCAGACTTTTAATGTCCGTTGTTGGACATAGTTCTTCCCCAAGATCCACCAGACCTCTCGATCGCAGGTGTTGCGGCAACAATATCTTCTGAACTTCTCCAAATCAATAAGCCATCTTATTTTTTGTTGGCCATAATTTCTCATATGATCTCTGCGGATCCACATTGTGAGTCTTGATGTCCTGTGGTTGTCTGACATTCTTGCAACATGGCCTACCCATTGCCATTTTAGTTTTCTAATGGATTTTATGATATCTCTGACTCCTGTTTTTTCACTAATATACTGAGCTGTCTTGTGTTCTCTTCATGTGATAGTCTACAATTAAACAATACTTCCATAAAATGTGTAGTTGGTTTCACTCTGGAACTTCTTTGAATCATTCAATCTTATGTTGATTCACTGTTCCTCAGGGAATAATTTACTGTGTACTAGGGCTTGGGTACAGTGGCTCAGAAACCTTTAAAAATCAAGTACCTGCCAGCCTCTAACTTAGATAGATAGAGATATTATTTTCTTATCTTTATATAACATATTTCACAGCCAACTGAGTTGATCTTTCATTTTTCTACCCAAATATATTAATAAAATTAGCTTTTACCTACAATTAATTGTTTCTGATCCACTGTTCCGGTTTCTCCTATGTATCACACATACAGGCCGCATCAATGGAGCTAGAGGGCTGAAAATTTAAACATTTACTCCTTATTATGTCTAGAAATTCTCCCCCTAAATAAGTTTTTAGTGGTGAGTTCAATTTGTAATGTAAGTTTAGGCTAAATTGGTCCCTTAGTTTGTGTCCGGCAGCATTCTTGCTTGTTTTAGGAAATTTTGACTTTTTTAGTGATCACTGCCCAACAAAAGGCAAGAGAAGTAACTTATTTATTGATCAACCCTTTTTCTAATATTCTAATTGAACACCCCCAACACAGCATGCTGCTAAAAGATATTGATTGCATGACGGTTTCTATTATGTGACTAACCAGACCTGTTTTCAAAAGTTCTCAGTATTTTTTTCACTGGAAATGATACCAGTTAATGAAAAAGAGATTACTGTGTATGCCGGACTATAAGACAAATGGTTTACAAGGATATTTGGAGGATTACTACAACTCATCCAAGCCCCACAACTGTCCATATCGATCTTAGGTAGACGGTCCCCATGTCATAATACCAGGGCATTGGATGCTGTGTAATATTTGCTCAGTTTTTTAAATTTTTTTTAATTAAATGTCCATATATGGTACTGTAAATGAACATTATTAGTTTACGTTGGTTTTATGATGAAATGCTACACACAGATGAAACTGGATATTTTGGAAGTTTCAGCCTTTCTCAATTTCAAATAAGAAGTCTCTATTTCACTCACTCAAACTTTTTCTCCCCACTCTGTATATTTCTCTCTCTCTCTCTTATATGTTTATGTAATACATACTATGTACTCATTATTTCATATAAATAA
This sequence comes from Architeuthis dux, assembly GCA_006491835.1. Classification (NCBI taxonomy): domain Eukaryota; kingdom Metazoa; phylum Mollusca; class Cephalopoda; order Oegopsida; family Architeuthidae; genus Architeuthis; species Architeuthis dux. The sequence goes on along the minus strand of VCCN01003854.1, from coordinate 91,662 downwards.
AATATTTAAAAAATCAGTGTATTCACATATCTGTATATGTGCCAAGAAAACTGTCATATTATAAGAACTGCTGGAAATTTAAAAAGGGTGTATAAAGATAGCAGAGGGCAACATTTGTCTATAGGATAAGAGAGCAGAGTGGAAAGCAACTAACAGCTAACACAATGGATGATCTAGCAGATTATCTACTAAAAATGATTAGAGACCACCACAGTAAAAAAAAAAATTAAATGAAGAATGTCTGTTTAAATGTTACAGATTACAATTTAAAATGGTTTTTTTAATTGACATTCCCGGTTAGTCACTCAATAGAAACCGTTATGTGATCAACATCTTTTGGCAGCATGCCGTGTTGGGGGTGATCAATCAAAGAATTGGGAAAAAGGGCGATCAATGAATAAGTTACTTCTCTCGCCTTTTGTTGGGCAGTGACCACTAAAAATGTCAAAAAACAAGCGTAAATGCTGCCAGACACAATCTAAGGGATCAAAATAGCAAAATAACATTGCAAATAGAAACCCCCCCAACACACACACACACTAAAACCCTATCTAAGTAGGGAATTTTCAACAACAAAAAAAGGTTTTTTCAAGACATAATAAAGAGTAAATGTTGAAATTTTCAGCCAGCCAGCCAGCCAGCCAGCCAGCCAGCCAGCCAGACCAACTTAAAAACTGAAGAAACCTATGTTGACAGTTTTGGTTGATGGTTTCTAAAAAGAGTGTAGGAAAGTTTTTTTTAATTAAATAAAGAATGTCTGTTTTAAATGTTATAGATTACAGGTTTTTATTTTTAATTATGATAACTAAGAAATAAGATGAAAGAATATTGTTGTGAATTCAGGAAAGCAATCATCCATCTTTAGGGGTGATCAATCAAGCAGAGTGGAAAGCAAAGTGATGCATTCACTTCACACTAATGTCCTTGGGAAAAGCATCTCTTCTTCCCCCAGCTATGGGTAAAATAACAAGGCAGACTGGACCTAGCCTTGGTTGGCAACTAATCCAGGAGAAGGATAACTCTGAATAATAAAAAAAAAATTAGTAAAAAAAAATACATGAAAACATTTAACCAATAATTTTTCTATTAAAAAACTTTTTATTCATTCTAAATAAAATTATAAACAAACATTTAAAGCATATTTTAACTCTTTTAAGACTAACCTGTTAAGGTGCTTAATGCCTAAATTAAATGTCTTAGTAGACTTCTAAGTTGTTCTGGCTGGCTGGCTGGCTATGTATGTATGATGCATACAGGCCGCAGCAATAGAGCTAGAGGGCTGAAAAATTCAACATTTACTCCTTATTATGTCTAGAAAAAACAGCATTGTTTTTTGAAAATTCCCCCCCTTAGATAGGCTTTTAGTTGGGGTGGGGGTCAATTTGCAATGTAAGTTTATGCTAAATTGATCACTAGTTTGGATGCAGCAGCATCACTGCCCAATGAAAGGCGAGAGAAGTAACTTCTTCATTGATCACCCCTTTTTCCAATTTTTTAATTGATCACCTGCAACACTGCACGCTGCCAAAAGACGTTGGTCACATGATGGTTTCTATTGAGTGACTAATAATTTTTAAGATCAAAATATTCATGAAATACAGTAATTCATGCTTTTAAGTCAGTATACAAAAATTTCATGTCATTTTTAAGCTTCATAAGTAAATACTGAACAAAACATCCTATGTGATTATGCTAAGCTGATTTTCTGTTTTTAAAATATCTTTGATAAAGTTACGGACTAAAATAAGGAGCTTCCAGAAAAATTGGATTATTTATTTAAAAAATGTTCTGTGAATGATCTCAGCATTATCATAGCCATCGCTTAAGCAAATGTGTGTAGGTGATTATTTTATGGCATTATGCCGGTAACTGTTACACCACTTTGAGCACAGAAATGGATTTCAAATTCTGGATGTGGCAGTTTGTATTCACTTCACACTAATGCCCTTGGGAAAAGCATGGATCCATCTCTTCTTCCCCCAGCTATGGGTAAAATAACAGGGCAGACTGGGCCTAGCCTTGGTTGGCAATCAATCTAGGAGAAGGACAACTCTGAATAAACATTTTTTTTAAAAATAGCTGGAGGGTTGGGCTTGCAATACCAGCCTGTAAAAACCCACTTGCTAAAGATGATCAGCACACAAGCTAAATGACCGATTGGATCCAGGATTTGATCACCAACTATTTTTTTCCAATAAAATTGTGTTTTCTAGATTAACAATAAACATTCATGCATTCATATTGTAGTGATGGTAAACATAATTTTTTTAAGATCTTGATTTTCTTTTTTATTCATCAAAATTTTATTTGAAAATGTATCTATAAAAAAATCGGGGTCTTGCAATACATTACATACTTTAGACAATGTAACATTTTATCAGATAATCATAATATAAATTAAAGAACTTTAAAAGAAGACAATTTAAAAAAATGTTTCAATGTTATAAAATCATGGTTTGTAAAGTCCCAAATACGGTTGGCTATAAAATGGCTATTTCCGGTTAACTTTAGCTATACAAATGGCTATATCCGGTTTAAACATTAGACTCGATCTAAACCCAGCAGACGCCACCCCACCCCACCCTACCCCCAGGAAGTGCGGAGTTCAACCTGATGTGGCTTCCGCTATAGGGACAAGGCAAGGAAAGAACAACACCCGAATCCTACGTTATAAGTGTTTCTACCATTGGAGAAAAATTATGTTTACCATCATGCCATCACATTCGGATAGTGAAGAAGGCCGGGGAATGGATCGACCGAAACGTCGTGTTAACAACACAAACAACAAGGAGTTCAATCGTCGGCAAAACTCTTTGAACACTGTTGAATTCTTACACTAGGAAGAGTAAACAAATGTAAGGTTTTCTAATTAAAATAAAAAAGAATTTTCAGAAATGCATGCATTAGAATTACAACTAAATCCCAACCCTAAAAACCTAACCATAAAGTTAAAGTAATTCAATAAATTTAATTTAAAATCTGTCATATTTGCGGCGTGAGTAAACTAGGATTTTACCAGTTTTCCTAGCCATGATTAGAAGATTTTACGACAAATTCTGAGTAAAATCTCCAGACGAGTTTCGCTGCTATGTTAAGAAAGTTTTCGCGAAATGATTAATTCCGAGAATTGACCTGGAGTTCTATTTCGTGGTGACTAGAGAAGCTACCTCACCGCTTTTCATTTATTTCTTTTTTCCCCCCTTTTTTCTTGCTTGTGAATCTCTTGTAAATAAATTAAGGGAAAATGAGTCTGTCCGTGTGTCTCTCAATTTGTGCCATGTGTGTTTATGTCGGGCCTCCCGTTCGATGAGGATTTGGGGTTTGCAGCCGCCAGCATTTTTTGTGATTTTTAAAAAAAGCAATCTTCCTAGAGCAGACATCATTTAAAGGCTAGGAGAGAGACCCTCCAAAAACCAGACTACATTTGAACTCTCTCTCTATCAATTTGAATCTGAAACAAACACCTTTCCCCCCTCCTTTTCTTTTTAGCAGCTTCGGAGGGAAAAAGAAAGATTATATGAAAACTAGATTTTATGTATTTATCAAGGTAAGTAAAACTGTCTCTAGCTACTTTAAAAAAATATTTATTTCATTCACTCCAACGAATCACAATCATAGCTGTCTGTATCTGAAGAAGGAAGATATTCTTTAAATCTGTACCCCCTGCTGGAGCACTTACTTCCTTTCGTGTAAAAACATCCGATCTTTCCCCCTAAAATGAATTATTTTGGCTAAAATAAGTAGGGTTCAAGTTTTTAAAGATGTTTCTGATAACAAAAGAATATGAAGAAATAATTTGGGTTGCTGCAAAAGAAGAATAATGAAATGAAAAGCTCTCAATCCAGGTCAGGTCAGTATCGGAAAAATGGAGGGGTTCACTCCAAGGAGAGTGGACCCCTTAGAATGGGAAATTAAAATAGAAACAGCGGGAGTCAGACTTTGTTGATGATTTACCTCCTTATTTCTATTCTTTTTCAGATGGAGATTTAATTTATTATATTGAACTGTTGTTATTACCCGTTCGATGCAGTTGGGGTTGGATGCTTCTAAAATATCTGAGAAAATAGTCATTAGGTTCTGTTGCTTTTTTTTTTATTTTGAAAGTTAAAATTGGTGTCAACGAAATCTGACACAATAATGTAGGGAAAGTGGTCCCGATTGTAAAGTTTCACACAATCACTCCCTCGATGTTAAAAACGGGGCACAAATAAAAGCAATTAATTTATTCAAAACAATTAATATAATTTATTATTTACTTCTGTTTTTTCTACTTTCATTAATTCTCATTTCTTTTTATTTGTGCGCCGTTTTTAACATCGAGTGAGTGAGGATGTGAAACTTTACAACAATCGGGACCACCTTTCCTACATTTCCGCCAAAAAAGAAGATTTTGTTCATGTTTCTACTGACAAGCAGTCAAAAAATGTTTTCGCGCTAGTTTGACAGCCAAAAAATGGTTAAGCGCAAACACGCTAGTTTAACGCTTTTTGCACTTCCGAAATAAGAAACGCGCTGAGTCTAACGCGAAATGCGCTAAATCGGCAACACTGCTGACAAGTAACAGAATCACATGACTAAAGTTTTGAAAGTAAAACTAAATGTAAACAAATAAAAAGTCTAATCAAATCAGCCGCCACTCGTGCTCTGCAAGGTGATTATTTCCAATACTTTATATTTGAAATAGAGTTTATTTAAAATTCTTCACTGCATTAAAAAAAATCTTTTAATGCTTTTTAGAAAAAAAAAACACAAATAAGAGAAACTAGAAAGAAACATACTTGAATTTTTCAAAAAGTAAATATAAAATTAAAATAACTTAACGACTGTCAATCGAGATTTTATCTATTGTAGTGAAAGTGTGTTTGAAGATAACCAAGAACGTAAGACGTCTAGGATATACAAGATCAGGTAAAAACAAAATTTACCGGTAAATAAATATTGAATTAAATCTGTTTAATGAAGAAGAAAAAAAAAACTAACTAAATTACTTTTTAACATTTGATTGATCGGTAAATAATAGAAATATTGATTCATATTATTTAATATTTGGACTTTTACAAAGAAAAAAGCGCTAAAACGCTGTTGTCGATGTTTTAATATGTTTTTTTATTGTTTCGGCTTCCTAAAAAAATAAAAAGAAAGACAGATAAAAAAATCTCTCGTCTCAGTTGACTAATAATTTTCGTAGAATCGGAAAATAAATTATTTACGGTATCTTCAAGAAGAGCACTATCATTCAGAGAAAAAATGTGAGAAGATTACATCAGCTGACCTATGAATGCCCCTGTAAGTTGATCAGTTCAACAGTTTTCCTCACGAAAATTCGTCTGAGTACTTTTTATTGTAATGTGAATGCAGTCAAAAATTTACAAAAAAACCGATACAGATTTCAAGAACGAAATAATAAGTTGTTATTCATTTTCTATTCGTTAATCGTTACAAAACAAAAAAACAAACTTTTGAAAGCTCTGTTGAAAATTACCTATAAAATGTGAAATACCCACTTTTTTCCAGAACTATTAATGCGTACTGAGATGGATTTTGTCCCTAGGAAAACTCTTTTTTTCACCATGAGTAAAAAAAATCTGTGCACTCTCAAAAGTTCCATTGAAATTATTTTAGTGATTTGAGACATAAAATATTCAAAGTGAAGGTATTGAAAAATAAATAGCTAACATTTTTTTAAAGTATAAGGGAAGCTATTGAGATAAGTTACACCCCTTATATACATTTAATATATATATATATATATGGGTCAATAAGTCTGTAATCTAACACAATTATTAGCTGAATTTTGATCTGAAATGTTTACTGTATAATGTTTGATCTAAGTGATTAATGGAGAAGTGTTGGGTTATGTACATTGACAAGGAAAGAGATTATGTCGAAAAAAAAATGTAAAATAAAGTCTTTTTTCATCATTAGACAACAAACTTATTGATGTACTTGTGTACTTAAATGATTCAAGTTTTGCAAAATTTTGACTTCAAAATCAAAAAAAAATGGAATGAAGGAGTTTATAATCTAACTAGTAGGGTTTCCTGACATTGCCCGAGAAAAAATAACTTAAAATATAAAAACACAGTGCGCCCTGATTTTGACTCCTAAAAGGGGAAAAAATATTCTTTTTTGCAAAGGGTGGGGGGGTCACGATTTTGCAGAAAAAAACAAATAAAAAATCCCCCCACGCTCGATTTAGATCCTTAAAAGGGAAAAGTTCTGATTTTGACCACTAAAATGTGAAAAAAGATTCCCTCCCGATTTTGACCCGTAGAAAGGAAAAAAAGATCCCCCCAACCGATATTGACTGCTAAAAAGGAAAAACAAAGTACCAATCCGTGAAAAATGCCCCCCCCCCCTAATCTGACCCCTAAACGGAAAAAAGGTGTCCCTTTATTTTGACTCTTGAAGGGGGGGGGGAGTTTCCTCTCACTTTAGACCCCTAAAAGAGAAAGTTTACCTAGCTTTTGACTGTTAGCGCACATATAAACATTATTACTCTCTCTCCCCATAGTTGATGTTGCGTTGCTGCCCAACCCACTTCCACAGTGGCTGGTGGCTGATGACTCGCACTGTCACTCTCCCTGTGAAGTTACTGTTGCTGCCCAATCCCCTTCCACAGGCCTCAGCTCTAGTAATAATTGTTGCTGCTGCTGTTGATGATGATAATCTAAAGCGATGCTGGCTGATTTCACTCTCCCTACCAGTCCTCCCCCGCTCCCTACCAGTCCTCCCCCTCTCTCAGTGAATATGTGATGAAAGCTGCTTTACAATTCAATGAACAAACAAGAGTAGATGCTACAAAGTGATCAAATAACTGGTTAAATGGTAATTTCAAATTAGTTCATATTATTTAGACAAGACTACCCTGATCGCTGCCCTAGACACTCACCCAAGTTATTTTTAGAAACCATCAACCAAAACTGTCAACATAGGTTTCTTTAGTTTTAAGTTGGTCTGGCTAGCTATGTATATATCACACATACAGGCCAATGGAGTTAGAGGGCTGAAAATTTTTAGTGGTGGGGGGGTAAATTTGCAATGCAAGTTTAAGCTAAATTGATCCATTAGTTTGTGTCCGGCAGCATTCACGCTTGTTTTTTTGAAAATTATGATCACTGCCTAACAAAAGGCGAGAGAAATAATTTATTCATTGATCACCCCCTTTTTCAATTTTTTAATTGATCACCCCCAACACGATATGTTGCCAAAAGACATTGGTCATGTGCTGGTTTCTATTGAATGACTAACCAGACCTGACTTGATTGATTTTGAATGTATAGTCTGTGAGGGTCAAACTGTTGACCATGCATCCATGTTGATAATGAGCTAGCTGGCATAAAAGTCTTGTTGGGCTCGTAAGTTCAAACCCGTAACCATCAAACTTTTGTTGAATTGTATAACGGCTACTTTATTTTTAGAATATTTTTAATTACAGAGATTAAATTTTTCTGTAGGCAGACATCTGTCATAGCATAATCAAAGTTAATTTTGGATGACAAAAATTAACATTAAAAAGTCTAAAACCTTCTTTAAGTATGCAGCATAAGTGATTTTTCATGACTAACTTTATGCTATTTTCTTGCAATTACAACCAAAATTAAAACTTCAAAGAAGATATTTAAATTATTGTAATATTTTTTAAATTTTATAAAAAAAGTCTGTGATCATTGCTACAATATATAATTTTTTTGATACCTACATAGAGATGAGCAACATATAAATGATATATATTTTGTGGTTATGCATGCTAAATATGAAAGGTCTATCTGGTCTTAGATATGAACAAAAAATAGCGTGATGTGTTTTGTGCATTACAAAGCAGGGGACATTGGCTTTTATATAGAGATTTAATCTCTGTATAGATGTACACATGCTGAAAGAAGAAAATTGTAAAATTATGTTTCCTTAGCTTTATTTTTATTTTTCATTGTCATTCATTTATTTATTTCAGTGAAAATGCATAAAATTTGAAACAATCAAGATATAATGATATTATTGTTTGCACTATTTTTTAGTCCTTCTATTTTTATATTTTTTCTAGGTTGAAATCAGCACAATCCAAGGCATGAATGAATTCAATAAAGAATTATTGATTTAGTGAAAAATTCCAAGATTCTACTGAACTCAAAGAATTTATTAAAAATATTTCCTCATGCAAAGACAGGCATAAAATGGTTGATCATTTTATGCTTAAACAATAATTTGACTTAGCCACTGGAGAAGATCAATTGAAAGTGAGGCAAAAGCAGCAAGACTGATATGGGCCCAGCTGAGGAGAATTGCCTAGAACTGAGTTGGCTCGTGTAGTGTGGTTGCGGCCCTATGCTCGACAAGTTGTATCTTCATTTTATGAATTGTTACCAGTAACAGCTCTAGATATATGTATTGCATATTGTTGAGAAACCTGTTAGATGATAAGCCAGAAACTCCTTAACAATCTAACTTCTACTCTCAGATAAAAGAGGATCAAACCATATAAAATGAAAGGAGTTCCTCATCTTTAGTTTAAAAATATAAGTGGAAAGAAAGGCCAGTAAGCTACAATAGCTGGAAATGGATTCTGCCTTTCAGTCTAAATTCTCAACAAACCTTTGCCCGTGCTAACAGAAGACCTTTTGAAAAAACTATATAAATCCCAAGGACTTTTGTAATGAAGTGAAAAGGATCTCTATAAAGCGTATTACCTGGAAGCAATTCCCCTCCCTCAGCCTTAGGCTGCCTTTACCCAGCTGCATAAAAATAGAACTCAAAAAAGAAACTCTTCTGCAAATCATATTAGATAGAAAACCACAATTTAGTTTTATAGTAAAACATGTGAATAAATGTGTTCTTTTGTATAACACTAAATATTCATAAAAAAAAAGATTGTAACATCTCCCCATCTTGATTTTTAGATGGCAAAAGTATAAATTAGCATAAAAAGAAAAACTATTTGTTGCATCCTTTGCAATTCCTCTCATTACCTTGACACTATCATTCATGAGAAGTTGCCATGGAAAAATCAACACCCAGTTCCTCATCTCCATCTCATTACAGCCTCCAAAGTGACATGGTCTTCTCAGGCTCAAGTCATTCTTCTTCAGGCAGCAGTAACAATCATACACCTTACCATAATAATATAATAGATCTTGACAGGGGTGGGAGCCATCATCAGTCTTCAATGAGTCCTCATCCCCAGCATCACCATCCTCAACAATCTCATCATCGTAACAATAACGACTGTGTTGAATGCAATCGCAGTGGTCCCAGTTGCTGTTCTACAAACAACTGTAATGATAGCAGTTGTAATAGCAGCAGTAATAATAGAAATAATAATAATGAGGGAAATTACGGGCCTGCTGTCCGTGACTGTAGCCAGTGTCACCATCAACATAACCCTCATCAACAAGTGGTACAGCCAGAAAAACTCTACAAATGTGAAGTTTGTGGCAAAGGGCTGTCACGTCGGGATCACCTCAAGCTCCACATGCGGATCCACTCTGGTGAGCGCCCTTACAAGTGTGATATCTGTGCTTACACTTTCTACCGCAAGGATCACCTTTTGCGACACCAGCGACGCAACAACTGCAAAATGAAAGCAGCTAATGTCTCCTCTCCTCCTTCAGGGCAAGTAATGTCACTACCCCATCATCATCTTCACAATGCGTCAACTTCATCCACATCCTCAAACCACCACCACCATCACCACCATCATCATCATCATCAACAGCATCACCATGGAACTGGAGACAGCAGATGTAGTAGCGAAGACAACCAAGCAAGTCATCCTCGCCAGCCATATCATCCTAACCACATAAACCTATCACATCCGCACCAAGACCAATTGATTGTCCCCAACTTTATTGGCAACATAAGCCCGCCTCATGCCTCCACTGTGGCCACACCTACCCCCTCTTTAATGTCATCTTCAGAAAGAAGCGCCTCCAACACAACATCCTCCAGCTCTTCTGGCCAGCAACTCTCATCCAGTGGTTAACTAACCATTATAACCATTCATGATAAAGACAGGATGGCTAATCCTTATCCATGTTGAAATAAACATGTTTAATTCAAGTTCATGAGTGGACATCTAGATTTTCTTTTTACACTATGCACTGTGTAGTTCATCTATTAATGTAGTTGTAAAATATGCAATAACTAAGTGTAAAGAGCATGGATGATGTGGTGATACAACCAGAAGAATAAGAATGGATGTAAAGATTCCTGATAGTTGCAGACATCATTAATTACTTTGGTATTTGTCATTTTTTGTTTTGTTTTTTCAGTAAGGTTCAGTCAGCCTTGACTAACAAACCCCATCTTTCCAAATAAACTCAACACTTTTCATTTAAAATTCTAAATCAATTCGTTAATTTCCATTGACAATATCAACTCTAAAAAAAGAACTTTGCCAAAATTGATGCAAATTAACATTCAAAATAAATTTATTGATGCCTGTTGGAATATTTCTAAGATTTTAGTAATTTTTTGTAACTAGTAAAATTTTTCCAAGATATATGTAATGGCTTTTCAAACTTTAAATGTTAGCAACTTGTTGGTAAAAGCAGCTGAATTTATTGACAAATATTGTGCTGATAAGGAAAATAGTGAGTTATTTTGGATACCGGTGCCGTGTTGAAGAAAACTAATTTTAACATAAAGTATAAGTACTGAAAATCTGTTGGTGAACCGATAAAATATCAATGGTAATTATTTATTTCCTTCATGAAGGAAAAAAACTTACAATCATTTCAATTTCCCATTAAATTTTTAGTTCATCACAAATTTATTGTTTTTGTTCATTTTTTATATGTAAATAAAAACATCAGTTGTGGATTTTTTAAATCTTTGTCAACAGATGAAGATAGAAAAAAACAAAAATGGCATCTGAAAAAATGATCTTCCCAAAGCAACATGCAAATTTTCTTCTTTTTTTTTTTAGTTCAATTAATGAGTGATGTTGACTTGAAACTGACAAATGCTTTCTGCTTTGAGCATGTTCTTAATGAAGGTCACAAAACAACAAACCCCATCCTCCTAGCATTATACACTTTGAGTCAATATCAGGTTAGACAAGTGGTTCTTAAACTGTTCGCTCCACCTCAAGAACTCAAAAGATTTAATGTTTAATAAAACAAATTTGATGTTAGAAAGGTATAATGATATAATTATGAATTCAGAAATTTGCTAAAATTTGGACTTTTTAAATCATGGAAAATATCTGTAAAGAAACAAATTCTTTGTAAAAAATGTCCCCATACTATAATAAAATAAGTATGGTGTTGAAAAGATATAATGATAAATTCAGAAATTTACCAAAATTTTGACTTT